>JAQFYM010003355.1:0-18940 GCA_034694785.1 Agrenia bidenticulata | reverse complement strand
CTTAGTCTTCATCCGATTCCCGTAAATGAGATTTTTGAAAGAATAGGTATTGATCTAGTTGGACCATTAAAAAAAACGAAAAAAGAAAATGTTTACATATGTGTCTTAACGGAATATTGTACAAAATGGACATAAGCTTTTCCAATAGAAAACAAATCAGCGAAAACTGTTTCGAATATTATTTATTACAATATTTTGTGCCGTTATGGTGGTTTATAACTTTTTTAAAGTGAACAAGGTACAGAATTTTGTATTAAAGTAGACAAATTTGCTTAAAAATTTGGAACTAAACATATAACATCTAGTGCATTCCATCCTCAGACAAATTGTCTTGTTGAAAGATTTAATCAAACACTTTGTAAAGGTTCAGAAAGGTGTGTAAGAAAAACTAGGATAACTGGGATGATTTTATAGTTCATGTATTATTTTCTTAAAACACCATGAAGCACAAAAGTACAAAAATGAGGTCATTTTTGCTTATGTTTTCAAAAACTCAATTTTACCATCTGCTTGGTTTGTGGATCTGCTTTAGAATCAAGTATAAAAAGTGAAAATCCAGTAGGTAATGATAATTTTAGAATTTCTGCAATTGCAAATATAAAAAAGGCACAGGAAAAACAAAAAATAAGCTTTGAAAAAAACTACTATTAAAAAATTTCATTTAGGTGATGAAGTACTACTGTTTTATAGCAAAAAAATTCAAAGAAGAGGCAATAAAATAGATACTAAGTATAAAAAAGCCTATAAAATTAAAGAAGATCTGCAACATAATGTTTTTAGACTTTGAAATAGTATGGGAAAAATACACAAAAAATGTAGAAACGGTGATAAATTAAAAAAAAAATATACTGAAAGAACAACACAAATTTATAAGGTAAGCAAAAATGACGACAGTAATACTACTGAACAAATTGTTTTAAGTAAGAAATCCGTATATTTACGAAAGAAAAAAAAAATAGTTCGCTAGATTCTTTATGTTCAAAACACAGTTTGCGACGGCCGATAAATATTAAATAAAATAACGGATATAGCGTTAAAGCAAAGATCTTAGCAAAATAGAACCAGAAGACGTTGAGCCAACTCAAAAGAATGTTTATTTTTTTTTCTGCGGTTTTTTTCTCCATTTTATCGTTTAAAAGTGCACGAAAATTTGGCTGATATTTCAAAAGATATAGATTGTGATGCAATACCTATAAAAAAAATCTGTTTGAGTCTAAAAAACAAAAATGCGGTTCATAGATCACAACAAACCTGTTTTAAATAATGTTCGAAAACACGTTTTAGAAATTTCTGATCCCAGATTGAATTCTTTACAAACCAAAAAGATGTTAACATCTGATATTATTGATGTCTTTAATTTAAAAATTTACTTGACGGCACTATATTTACGTATTTCTCGACCGTTTGTATACAATTTTTATTGGCTGATATCGATAATCCATCTTACCTTTAAACTATATTTTTAATTCTAATAATTATGTGTTAATGCCTCTTAAAATTAATAATTCACATTGGATATGTGCAAAATTAGACTTACAGGAGACAAAGTTATACATAATGGACTCATATAATTTTAATCGTGATGACATCGCACTTGAAATGCTTCAAAAATGTGGTAAAAAATTTTCTTCATTTGAAATAATGCATGAAATTGTATTTTTTTTTCAAAAAGATAGTTATAACTGTGGTGTTTTTATTCTAGCATATTTTTACAGACGCGTTGTAGACTTTGATTTAGAAAGATTTGATGCTGATATTTACGGCAACCATATAAGGGATTTTATAACACATTAAAAGTATTTCTCTTTATGTGTTTTTGTTTTTTCTTTTCTTTAATATAAATGGTTCGTTTGTTTTTCTATTGCTGTGATAAGTTTTTTGTGTTAGTATCGCTTATAAAATATTTTTCTTAACATAATAACAACTTTTTGTCTTTGATTTTGTATTTCATTGCTTTCTTGTTATTTGTTTATACATATGCTCGACAAGTGTTTTTAGTTATCATTATTGTTTATTATTACTAAGTTTTTATTTATTTATATTTTTGTGGATTATTCTGTTCCTTTTTTTATATTTTGTTTGCTATTCTTGTCAACTTTCTTCTTTTCTTTGTTCTCCTTTCTGTTCATACAATTCAATGATTCACAAGAAATTAAAAGAAAAATTAGTGAATTTTAATATTAGGACCCAATTTTATAATTCGGAGTACACAGTAATTCTTATTTTTTTTAATAAACGTGAAAATATGTTTTTTTACAAATTTTATGCAAGTATTTTTCTTTTACGCCCGGTTTATCCGGACATTATTTCACGGTGGAAATTATTTAATACGACACCCCCCAATTTTTACCTCCATAAAATATGGGTCAAAAATAATAATAGAGGTTGAAATCGGGAGGTAAAAGTGAATATTTGATTTTTTAGGAGGGAAAAGGGAAGGAGGGGTCGGTTAGGAGGGAAAGTTATGACGGAAAGTTAGGAGGGAAATATATAGAGAAGAAAATACATGGAGTGAAATCTATATTTGGATAACTAGCTGGTACAATGTTTAAAATAATGTTATAGAATAATCCGGTGTTGTAATAGATGTAGTAATGAAAAAAAATTAATGAATTTTTTATATTTGAATAAATAATAGTTACATCAATAATCCAAAAAAATGTATATTTACTAAAAAGAAACGCGTTCCACTGTATATTTGTAATAACTATACTAATAAGGATCTTGATCTTATAGACTTTTCTTTTTCTTGAATATAGGCATTGGATATGTAGTATAATGTGGGTTTTGCCGCTAGCTGGATAACATTGAGGTTAAAAACGTATTTAAGTAATTAAAAGATAATTCAGTTAAAGATTCTTCACAATAGTATGCAATAGCTGCTTTCAAACTGCTAATAAACAAAAATTACATTATTTTTTAGATAAGAGATACAACTGCCTTTTGTTATAAAGCATTAGTTAATGGCATCCTCAGCTTTATTTTTATTGCTAAAATAACCAGCGAGTACCTTTTTTGTATTTACAACTATACGAGGTTCTCATGTCTTTTTTGCATTTTTATGCCATTTTGTATTTTTAATTTTAAATTCGTGCTTTTTTTTTTAATTTCGCTGTTTGTCATCTAAATTTCGCATTTCTTCTCAAAACGAGGCGAACACATATTGTTATGTAAATAAACAAAAACAGAAAAAAATTTTTATTACAAACACTTAAATTAACATTGCAATTGTATATATCTTATCAAAATTATTTCCTTTATTATATACTATATTTTCAAAATTAATATTCTTTCTGGGATTTTTATTACAAAATGTGTTCATTATGTTTTTAGACAGAAAGTCGACATTAAAATGTCAAAATGCACAATTAAAATAATAAACAAATTTAAAATATAAAAAATGCGAAATTGTCATAACAAAAATGTGAACTAGGCATGGTAAACCCTGTAAAAAAAACCAAATACGATTTTTTAGTCTTTTTAAGTAATTATTTGCAATTACTACTTATTTGCGGATTTCATGGCATTTTATTTGTATAAAACAATGAAGTTCATTATGAAACCCGCTTTAATTTAATCAACAAAACTAAAAATTTATTCTTTACGGGCATAATTACAACGACATACAGTATGTTAAGGTACGTAACAATATTTATTATCACGATTAAGAATTTAAATTATTACTTTTATAAATATTTTAAGCATAATTTCTAATAATTGCTTAGGTTTGGGATGTATATACGTAGCGAACTTGTAACAAAAAAAGTTGTAGTGGATTTTTAGCAAATTAAGCTTAAATTATGTACAGGAAAAGAATTCAATATCACCACAGTATGTTTTTTTGTTTTAAATGTGTTTATCTTATGTTTTATTGTTTGAAATATCGCAAAACCTTTTGTTTATACTAGAAAAACAGCATTGAAAAGGAACCTTTAGTTCATATTCCTTTTTTCGGTCATATAGTTCATAGAAAGTTCTAAAAAGGTGAATATTATATTATATAGCCGACCCAATGTCATGTAAACGTATGTTTAAAGTTTACCTTTTCTTTCAAATTAGACTGAAATTGCTAAAAAGCGTAAATAATTACTAATTTGTCGCTTATTTTTATCTGAAGTACTATAAAAAAATTAATAAAAATGCAAGCGAGTTTTTACTTAATTAATTTTTACATAAAGTACTATGAGCTACTAAATTTGGTTTCTTAAACTTTAAAGAATATTCGCAACGTTGGCAAATTACATGAAAATACAGTAAAAAAGGAATTACACGAAGTTTACTGGTTTATTTGTAAAAAAAAAACTTCTAATAGTTATTTACATAAGAATAAATTTTTTAAATGTGTTCATAAAATATAAAAACACTGCAGAGCTTTATTTTATACATAAACTTATACAATAATAAAAATTCTTTACTTAAATACTGAGGGCAGGCCCGTACGGAAATTTTGCTCTTGTACAGACGGACGGCCGATACCGGGCTTTTACCGGGCATACCGGGCACAATTTCTTCAAAAATAAAAATAGTGAGACTAATATCTGTGTATGCCGTGTTTAACTAGTTGTAGCACGTCGGTACAATATACCTTCTGAGATTACACCGCTTTTTACATTCTGCATATATTAGCAATGATTGCATAAATGAAACATGTATTGTCTATATTGCATACTTTTATTTGCTTTAAATCGACCTTTAACTAAATATTCTTATCAATATGTAATTTGTGCATTATTAAACGTATAGGAATTTGTTATTGTAGATTTTTATACATTTTTTTTCAATTTTACATGTAAAAATATTTCTAATACGCGCTTTTGCTGCAAAGTAAAATGAATTAAACAATTATGTACTAATTGTCTCACACAAAAATATCACTGACAAAATGTTAATTTATCAAAAATACTGAATTCATTTACACATAGTAAAGGTAATAAATAGGTAAAATGATTAAAAATAAAAAGTATAGCGAAAGCATATAAATATATGATTAAAATGAAGATAATGGTGTGACTAGACTATATGCGTTTTAATAGCGACGATACACATCAGTTTTTGTAATTTAAAATATTTTCAACAGACAATATATCATGTTTTAAAATCGTTTACACTGGCCAAAATTTGTTTAAGCCACTTGTTAAAGTCGAAATTATATTTCTATCTTTAAAAATAGATAAGCGCAATTTATATCTCGATTTCCGTGCGGAGCCTGATTGTAGCCTTTTTTCTATAAGACCGCTAACAGAATACCTTTTTACGAAGCTAAGGTACTCTTTAAATACTTTTGCAAAATCTTCCGCTTTTTAATTGTTGTTTGTGCGATTTGTTTCTCTATCTATACACTTAAAAACCTAAAATAACCAGGTTTTTTTGTTTATTACGTAATCATCAGAACAGTTGTTACGTTTTTGCCTTTTGTGTAGTCATATTTTGTCTATAGTTTTCGGTTCGAAGATCACTTTTTTTTTAAAAAATAACAACGAATGATACAAAAGTTTTCTTGACGACTAAAAAGAAAAATATAGAGGGGTATAGATAGGCTTTAAAGTTATTCTGCTTTTGGTGATGTATTTTATAAAAAAATAGGCCAAGACTAGAGCAAAATTGCACCATGTAAAATTCACATTCATTTGGTTGCCAGCTTTATAGTTGGAGCGTAAAAATTTGTTTTTTTTCTCCTTTTTTTGTGTCAAAACCTAGGTTTGTTGTAATCAATTATAAAAAAAAATTACAAAGAAATTTGCCCATATTTATTATACTTATATTGCATAAAATATTAAACTTAATAAGGAAAACAACAAAAAATATAAAAATATAAAAGATTAAAGTAAAAAAATCCCGGTATGTACAAACGCGATAGTAAAATAACAGGCTACCGGGCGACCGGGCTAACCGGGCATACCTGGCAATATGCCCTTACGGGCCTGACCCCAGCTTTAATACATAAAAATTTATACCCTTTATGAAAGCACTTAGATATGAATTCAAAAAAAAAGAAACGGATACTTCAGCAACACAAACAAGACCAAAAAAAAAAACTTGCATTTAGAAAATTACTCTATTTGTATGTCTAATTTGTTTATATGTAATAAAAAACCTGTTATATGATTATTTCTCTACTTAAAAACGTATGTCTACAAAGTAAGTATTTTTATTGCACATTATACACTTTTATTTCATTTCGTAAACTTTTTGAAGTTTTAAAGTACATTGAAGTTGTTTTGAGACATGCCTTTGTTTTTTTATAAATGCAAGGCAAGCTTCAAGTTGTTTAAAAACTTATTTTTTTCTTAGTGCCCAATGCACAAGCTTGTGCTTCCCTTTTTATGCTTTTGTTATTTCATCTTAAGATTAGTACATGTAAAATATTTTATTATCAAAAAAATAAAATTGAATGCACCAATATTTTGTAAATGTAGAAGAAACATAATTTTTTTATAGCTTTAAATTGCAGATCACATTTGATTTTTTATTTCTATATAAATTTAAGAAGTTTTAGAAATACAAAAAGTGTATCAAAATGTCATAGTGCCTTATTTTTATGTGTAAGAAAGGTTTTTTTATTTTTTTTGGCTAAATAGTATAAGGAAATACAAAAAACGTGTATTAAAAAAACTACGCATTTTTACACTTTATTTTGTTGTTTTTTTATTTTTAGTTTTTTTATAAAGTTTTAATGCATAAAAAAGACGTCTTTACGGTAATATACAAAAAGATTAAAAATTTTGATATAAATACATTGTTATTGAACATACTTAATAAGTACAAAAGTCTTATACTTACGAGTATAGTCAGACCTTATTAAAATAAATGCGTTCTTTTGACTTTTATTTTCAGGTGTCATTTAAGATACATATTGTTTATCTTTTACAAAAGTAAATATGCTATTTAATATGTAAAAAAATACAAATTCCTATACAAATTAGGGTTTACAACAAAAATTTAACTTTTCAGACATTCATTTTTAAATTTTATGAAAATATGTTTTTTGTGTTTTATAATTTAGTCTAGAGTCAGTGATAATTTTATAATATCAAAAACTACGTATTTAAAATAAACTTACACTATTAAACTTAATAATTCCATTTTGGTTAATATAAAAGATTAAACTAAGTTTTTTTAACATCTTTGTCATTAAGGCAAGTTAAAAAACTTTTGCAAAATAGTTTTTTAATTTAAATCTATAACATAAAAAATTTAAACTATATTGGTTTTTTATGCATGGGTACTTTGCGGAACATTTTACTGTATGTATACAAATTTCTGTTGCATACATTGAAACAAAAAAACCGCATATAATAGTTGTAAACATTGTTAAAAGGAATTAACTGTAAATGTTATAGTTTATTTGCACTGCTGATCTATAGCAAATAATTCTTTGTAGACAAAAAAAGTGAATTTTTATCGTTCGTAAGTAATAATAACTATAATAAACGTTTTGTAAAAAAAATAAAAAAAGCATTTTATAAAATAACACAATTTTTCTGTTTTTATTTTGCATACAGCTTTGTTTTGTCGTGGAAAATAAGATTAAATAGATTTTCTTTTAATCTACAGCTTTAAGGTAACAAAATCTTATAAGTATTAAAAGCTGTGCTTTACTTTACTTTATTTTATTTTTTTTGTTTTTTATACATTCACTTTATCTGCTGTAAACAATTCTGGATAATAAAAACAAAACCTCTATTATTTATCAAAAAAACAAAACCTCTATTATTTATCACAAAAACAAAGTGATTTTAAAATATATGAATGCAAAAATATACGTTCTTATAAAACATATATATAAGTAAGGGAAGTAATAAAAAAATAGACATAATTTAAGATACATATAAATGTTTATCTTACAGAGTTTTTAGTTTAAATATGGTTTTAAATAAAGTATATCAATAAAAGATACTCCTGTTGACAACAATGTATATCAAAATGGCCCTTTTAAAGCTTACTACGGAAGTAAAATCTATTCGCAGGCATTATATTTTACTTAATGGCCTTAGAAATGTAAAACATATTTCATGTATAAAAAAATACAGTCTAAAAAATTAAGATTTTTTTAAATGATAGTGGCTACAATTTAAAGAACTGCTGTTTGTCTAAAACAGCAGAAAATGTTTGTTGTAAAGACCTTAATTGCAGCTTGCTGCCCATGTTTTTTACACAATAAAAGTACTTAAAAGCTTTTGAAAATAAATACGCCGATAATAACTAAATAAATTATTTACAATTGAACAGTAATTTTGCATCAATTGTTTTTTACGGATCTGTTTGATAATGTATATTATTTAAAAAAAACGAAGGTTGAGAAAAGAATGTGCAATATAAATTTTGCAAGTATTTAAGTACAATTTGCGTTACACCAGTTTTAAAGTTGCCTATTTTCTTCATCTATTGACACCCTCAAAAATAAAATAAAACAATGCACAATAAAAAAAAAACAAAATGTAACAAAAACTTACATAATTCGTAATGCAAGACGATTTTAAAACGTCTATAGCATCTTGTTAAAATATTTACGAAAGCACGCGTAATATTTATAAATATCAAATATACATATACGACACCTGTTTCATACAAAATCTGCACCATTAAAAATAAAAACATATAAAAAAATCAAAAACACGGGAAAAGTTATATTACCCAAAAAAAATGCGCGAGGAAGAAAATTTACGTTTTATTGTTTTAATTTATTACGCCGCAGAAACATTTTTATTTATATAAATTTAAAAATTTTGAAACGATTTGGAAATCCAAAAATGTCAACAAAAAAATTATATAAAGTGTTTTTTAGCTGTTAAAAATGAAATCAAACATTTCCTATGATATAACCATTAATCTATTCTTATCCAATAACAAACGACTGATATCTCGACGCAAACATTTAAATTCGTCTTTTGCCCTAATTAAGATTTTATAAAAACAGAAAAAACGTATTACCATAGTAAAAAAGTGATAACTAAAGGTTTTTTTTGCCAATATAATTTATATCTAGTACAAAGTGTTTTTTATAAAAGAATACTATTGTTTTTATCCATAACTACTAGTTTTAAAAAATCTTTTCATTGTCTAGTGTTACACTATGAACTATTTAAGTATAAAACAATTTTTTTTAAACATAAAATTGCAAAAAATATATTGAAAACTAACTAGAATTTAATTATGCAGTTTTCACAGTAAAAATTGGATTTTTTGTAGTAATTAAGTGTTTTTTGCGAAAAAATAGACAAAAAATAGGTATGAAGGGCTTAATATTTTTTTGCAACTGTGATAAAGTAACTTTTTTGTTTACAGAATATGCATGTAAAATAAGTTTAAAAAAAATACTGGTAAGTATATGATACAATGATTATCTTTCAAACTAGGTATTATTCTTAAAAAAGACTCATTACCTGCCTTTACAATAAAATAATGCATTATTTGTAGAACCTAAATACACGAAAATGTACGCTTGTTTAGTATTGCTGCAAAAAACATGTTTGTAAATGCTAAATATTCACCAATGTAGTTCATATACTTTCTATACACAAAAACCTATGGATACATGACCGATGAGTTAACTTGTTAATTTACGCCAAACAAGTGCATTATTTCGCAGATGGTACTGTAGTAATTTATTTATAAATGTGTTTCTATATTCTTCATATAAAAATTCAACCAAAACTAAATTTATACGTTATTAGATGTTTCTGAAAATACTCGTGTATAATAGCAGTTTTTGAAGTATTCAATTGCTCTAGAATTCGAGTATGTATAATAGTTGTTGTATGCAAACGACACATTAGTTTATTGATAATAAGTTTGACTATATGGCATTTAAGGCTACGAAAAAGCCTACGGTGCTAGCCTTTTAAGTTATTTTATGAGGCTGTCGTATATTAGAGATAGTTTACGAAGATATACTATAGACTATACGAACAGCACTTATTATAAATTATTTAAAGGGAGTTATTCATGTTAAATAAAAATTTTACCTAAAGTATGTATTTTTTTTAACTGGCTTATTTACTTCTTACATAGGTTTGTAACTTTTTGTAATTACTTTGTATTAAAAAAGTTTTAAGGTCTTTTTTGCAGCGCATTTACTTTTATTAACAATATTTGTCATTAATTCAGTTATGTTTTAGTTTTACATTTTTTTTATATTTTAAATTTTGTTTTTAGTTTCTATTGCTTTTTATTTTATTCTTAATGTTTATAGTTTTAATTTTGTTTCTTTTTGCTTTGAGGTTTTTTTAATATAAAAAAAAAACCTAGATATGTATGCAAGGTCTAGGTTTTTTTGCTTTATAAACATTGATCTCAAGCTACTAGTGTTAGTGTTTAATATTTTCCTCATAATTCTTTTTACATTAACTTCATTCACAATAAAAAAATTGTAAGAATTAAATCCACGTAAAAACAATCGTAGTAACCTATTTTTTAGTTTGTATGTTTATTTTTTTAGCAAAAAGTAACCAAATAGCATTTAGAAACCTCTTTATATTTTTTTTATAATTTTTGTGGTATTATAAAAAAATCCTAAAAAAAGAACAACAAAACGCATTAAAAAAGGTTATGTTTAGGTTCTATTTACTTTTTGTAAAATTTATGGTGTAAAATTACAAACCCTCGTTTTAATTTTTTACTATTTTTGTGGTATATAAAAAAAAAAAATTCCTTTGGATAAATACATCAAAAATGCATTGATACTATAGTATTTTTCATATTCTATGCATTTTTTGTAAATATTATGGTGTATATTTGAAAACCCCCTTTTTAAATTTTGTGTATGCTAAAAAAAGCATTTTGCTAAGAGACAGAAAAACAAAATTGCACTTCAACTAAATATATTATATGTTCTATTTACTTTTTGTAACTTTTATGGTGTATATTTGAAAACCCTCTTTATAATTTTTTTATAATTTTTGTGGTATATAAAAAAAAATTTCTTAAAGAAAAACACAACAAAATTGTCACACAACTAAAAAATTTTTCATGTTTCATTTACTTTTTGCATAATTTAGTGTGTATATTTGAAAACCCTCTTTTTAATTTTTTTTAATTTTTGTGGTATAAATTAAATAAGTTTCATAAAGAGAAAGAAAAACAGTAATGCATCGATAATATAGTATTGTTCATGTTCATTGTATTTTTTGTATAATTTATGGTGTATGTTCGAAAAACCCCTTTTTAATTTTTTTTTAATTTTTGAATATGTTAAAAAAATAATTTTGCTAAGAGACAAAACAACAAAATTGCACTAAAACTGTTTCATTTTGCATGTTTTGTTTTTTTATGTAAAATTTATGGGGTATATTCGACAAACCCTCTTTTTATTTTTTTTAATTTTTGTGGTAATAATAAAATAATTTTCCTAAAGAAAAGAACAACAAAATTGCACTGAAAGCAGGTTTTTTTTATGTTTTATTTACTTTTTGTACAAATTTATAATGTTAAATTGAGAACCCTTCTTTTTAATTTTTTTCAATTTTTTTGGTATATACAAAAAATAATTTTCTAAAAGTACAAGCAACATTTTTGCATTGATACTATAGGTTTATCATGTTCTGGGTATTTTTGTAAAATTTCTGGTTATATTTTTAAAATCCCCATTTTATTTTTATTTCATGTGGTATATAAAAAAAAAAGCTCCTAAGGGAAAGAACAACAAAATTGCACAATGAATACAAAATTCAATATTTTTAATGTACGTTTTGTTAAATTTAAGGATTATATTTTAAGACCCTCTTTTTGATTTTTTTTAATTTTAGGTGGTATATGAAAAAATATATTTTTCCTAAGAGTGGAGCAACATTTTTGCATTGATAAAATAGTATTTTTCATGTTATATTTTTTTTTTGTATAATTTATAGTGCATATTTATAAAACCCCCATTTTTGTTTTTTTTATTTTAGGTGGTATAAAAAAAATAAATTTTCTAACAGAAGGAACAACAAATTTGCACTGATACGTTTGTATTTCATGTATTATTTACTTGTTGTAAATTTTTTGGTGTATATTTGCAAACCCCCTTTTTAATTTTTTTTAATTTATGTGTATGTTAAAAAAATAATTTACCTAAGGGAAAGGTCAACAAAATTTAAACTGATGCTAAGGTTTTTTTATGTGCTTTATACTTTCTGTGATATTTATGGTTTATATTTGGAACCCTCTTTTTAATTCTTTTTAATTTTTGTGGTATAGAAAAACAATATTTTCCTAAGTGTGAAAGCAACCAATTTTGCATTGATACTATAGTATTTTTTATGTTGTATTTATTTTTTGTCTAATTTACTGTGTATATTATAAAAACCCCATTTCAATTTTTTTTAATTTTTGTGGTATATAAAAAATAATTTTTTTAAGGGCAAAGAACCACAAAATTGCACTGATACTAAGTTACTTTTTTATGTTCTATTACTTTTTGAATAATTTATTGGGTATATTCGATAAACCGCTTTTTAATTTTTTCTAATTTTTGTGGTATATAAAAAAAAACTCCTAAGGGACAGCGCAACAAATTTACACTGATAATTAAAATTTTCATTTTTTTTTTATTATATGTAAAATTTATAGGGTATATATAAAAACCCCCATTATAATTTTTTTTTGTGGTATCTAATATTTTTTTTTATTTTTGTTATATATAAAGAAATTTGAAAAATAGTAAAATATTACGCTTTAAAAAGATACTTATGTTTATTTATTATTTGTTTGTTTATTAATAATTATGCTTTTATTAGCCGTATTGACCATTTAATTTACAATATATAATGAATTAATAAAAGTTTCTCAACAAATACAGTTAGCTTGATTTTTTTGTGGTTCTCTATTGATCGGGTTTAAAATTCGATTGAAACGTTTTTTTTGAGATTTGGCATTAATTTAATTTTTAATTTGCACAATGAAAATATAGCATAAATATTGCAATGTTTATATGTTATCTTCAAGTTGTATTTAATTACAAAAGACCATAAAAACCACTTAATAAAACAAATTTTGTTATTTCAGATTTAATTATTCTCTTCATTTGTAATTACTTTTTTTTCGCCTTTATTGTAAATGTGAAAAAAAAGACGGTTGTTTGCTAAAAGCCTTTTAAATGGTCATTTTCTAACTTTTTTCTTTATCTTGTTGTGTTTTATTTATACTATCATTATCATCAGATTTTATTTTTATCAGAATCACTATCATCTACGAACTCAACACAAATTTCATTACTTGTACTCAAATTAATGCCTTTTTCATTGAAACTTTTGTTTGGAAACTCACTGTAATATGCTAACATGGCATCAAATAAATGCAAAAAATGACAAAACCGTCTTATAAACATAAATGTATCCAAGTAAATAGGAAAATTTTTTATTGAAACACCGTGCATGTTTTTTATTGCTTTTTTGTAAAAGCCTGAGTTTTCTCTATCGAATTAGTATGTACTTGCTGTCTCATGATCTTATTAAGATTCTCGTATGACAAATAAACTAATGAATATACGGACCTTAAAGCGCAAGAGGCGTCCGTAAGTTGTAGTCATATTTTGGTCAGCCATATATACACTATATTCATCAGGCCAAATATAGGAGTTTGTTAATTATGTGTACTGATAATTAGACATATACCACATCGGATGCGGTTTTAACTAATTCCTAGCGTGAATACTTAGTTACGGTAGGTAAACTACCAAAAACCTACCCCTTTTCTTATATTACTACAAAGGGTCTCCTTTATTGTATATTAGTTGCATTACCTTAGTTTCTTATATATGAACAACCAAATCATTTTTTCTGAATTATACTGGGGTTTTTACTAAGCTCATAGCTACGCACATCTCTACGTAAACTAACCATTGACCTATTGAATTCTTAGATGCCCTTGTCTTTCGAGATGTCAGTTTAACAAACATATTATCCGCCCAGCAATTAATAATTTGCAAATGAGTGCTTAAAGTAATTTTACTTTTATCATTAAAACTATCTCTAGTAATACTGTACTCTTTTGTTATGCTTATGATGTTCATGTGTTACTCTGCATCGCCAAATATATCCATTTCTTTTATTTGCTTTAAATTCAACTTCATTTGTCTATACCAAGTCAGGCGATCGAATCCGGCTTCTAATATGTTATGGATACGCAAAATTTAAGGTTTATAGTTTATCGTTAACAATTAGAAAAAGTTCACAGTCCAGCATAAATGGTTATTATTTATTTACTTATATATCTTTTTTTTTGTACCCTCTTGTTACCTCTAAATGCAAATCCAACATTTTTAAGTTTAAATGTAATCATGTAAAAAAAGAGTTGTAAAAATACCACCTTTTTATAACACATAGAAACACCTTGAAATTTATGTTCTTTTATGAATTTTGTTCTTCTTTTGTTTTCACTTAACTTACATTTATGATTATCTTTCGTAAGAGCAAGATGTTATGGACATACTAAAAAATCACAGCCATCTTGAAAGTGCTTCTTACAAAAATCAAACTTGTTACCCATATATATTTTCTTCTAACTTATCCTCTTTAACCTCCAAAACAAGCCCTGTTATCCTCTTCCCCTCTAAAAAATCAAAAATTCACTTTACCTTCCGATTTTTACCTCTATTATTATTTTTTTGACCGATAATTAAAGGAATAAAAAATGGGGCCGATATTTGTTTTATACCATAACTGCAGTATTGGTAAAATAGTTTTCACTATTCATCCTAATTAAATTAAAATTTGAAATGCAAAAAATAAAAAAAAAATGGCAATACCCGCACAAAAATAAACAAAAACTTTTGTAAAATTTAATGCGATTTAAATGCGGATCCTTTTTAACGAATTCTCTTATTCATAAATGTTTCCGAAATATTTTTTATAGTAATGTGTCTTTGAGGCTGGAAAAAAACAGTAATGGTATAGTGGTGTGTATGCATGTTTTCAATTTTTCGTCTTAAACACACTTCAACATGTTATTAAACTGTCATCATGAGTTGTTAGATACTTTTACGATAGATTCCAATGATTATCTTTTTTTGAAACTGGTTTTTGTATATTCAAGTTATGTCAGCTTACCACAAACATAACCCCTTGTTCCGCGGCTCACACATCATATGTAATAGAAGCACTGTCGAATCGCAAAGGCACGGACTGCAAAGTGCACTTTAACTTTATCAACAGCACTTTGGAAATCTAAAAGGGTCTAAAAAAGTGTTCCACCCAGTCATATCCTAGAGTGAAATAGTGCTAAAAAATTGTTTATTTTTTAAAATTAAGAACAAAAATGCTAAAAATTAAAAACGGATGTATTTTTGTAAGCTCGTTTTTAGGATATTTATTCAGTACCTTGGTTCAATTAAATCTTTCACTCTACAATACAATTTATCTATGTAGTTACATCAAAATATCATACTATGTTGTTCCAATTTTCGTCTTTTTGCGTAAAACTGATTTTAGGTATTGCCGATTCGGATATATCGCAAACTCGGGGTTTTTTATGTTTAAAAAAATTTTATCTACAAAAAAAGCTGTTCTATTAATAAATAGAAATTTTTTAAAGCAGCTGTAATAAAGCACTATTGTAAGTCATTTATGGTTATAAAAAAAAGCGTATTTAAGTATACAAAGATCGATGTACAAACGCTCGTTATAAATTCCATGCAACAAAGTAAAAAAAATGGTTTGGTATTCAAAAGGTTTTTTAGAATTAAATCTGTAAGACAATATGCATGTAAAAAACTAAAAAACTAAAAAACTAATTTTTCTTCACATATAGACTATGCAATAAATGAAAAAAAAATGTTTTTTTGTATCTGGACTTACCGAAGATATACATAAAAGATAGATGCGTGTACTATCATATTGCCGGTCCCGTATAATTAGCTTATAATTTTATGCAAAAATTATGCATGTATATATTAATATTTACAAACATTGGTAAAAGATACTTGCATGTATTATTTTTTGTTGATAAATGTATCAAAGTATGTCTACTTAGAGATATTTTCTAGACAACAATGTAAATCTACGGTTTGACCTATACTTGTTCTACGTACCTTTTTAACGTAAAAAATCGCCTTTTCAAAAAAAAATTGTAGACGATATAAATATAAGGTCGTGTTAAAAAACATGCAACAACGTTTCATGCGGTCATATACTTTTATAGCATAAAACACATATGACTTTTCCATTAATTTATGCCGTTTGATAAACGCTTTTTTGTCGTTTCTTTTTTGTACAATTTTGCAACTGTCTTGTCCCTGTTTTTTTGCGTGTTGTTGTCGTTACATTTTCCAACTTTTCATAATCTGTTTATTTTTCGTGTTTTTATAAAAAATGATTTAAAATTTTATTTAAAGCATTTTAAAGATGTCGCTGAAAAATTAAAATGATAATTGCATACACAGACTATTTTTTTTGATATCGTTGTTGTTTATGATAAATCAATAGATTGATATTTGCAGAAGTAGAAATATGATTAATTTTAAAAAACTTAAAACATAGAGTCGTACGGTGTATACGATATTATTATCATATTTTTATACATTAAGTTGCTTTTGTGCTATATCTGTTCCTTCCATGCTACTTATGTTATATAATATTTTTTAGTTGTAAATTTATCAGTAGCTATACTTTAGCATTTTTTTATGATAATTTTTACGTCTATAACAAGTTAAAAAAATTTTTTCTGTACAATACCAGTTTATACTTTGTTACCTTTCATATGCAAGAAGCTAATTGCGAGCAAAAAAAAATACAAATTATTTACAATTACGCAGATCTTCGACATAAAATAAAAAGGCTATTTGTTTATTTTATAATAACTTTGCTTGTACAACTCTTCTTGGTATTCTGATGCATGCTTTGTCTTTTAAGAACACATGAAGAACATCGTAATATGTGTTTTTCCAAAGCCTTCTAAAAAAGATGGTCATTTGCAAAAAATTGTTTATGACGTCATTTTGACTTTCGCAAAATTGATTTACTGTAGTAAAGACACAACCAGGGCCTGTCAGAGGGGATGGTGGGGTGAAAAGAGGGTGTTTACCTTGGGCCCGGCCATGAAAAGGGCCCACTTTTTGCACTTTGTAAAAATATAAACAATAAGTAAGGAATGTATATCGGTTATAAATAGTCATTAAACATGTAGCTGTTGCTTATAATTATAATGCTAAGACCATTTTTAAAGTTTTTGTCATATGAGGCCCTCGATCTTTGTACGTTATGTTTGTGTTAATACAGACTTTTAAAGTATTTTTGGGCGTTGCTGAAAGACACAAATATAGATTTTTACAGATAAAAAGGTCACATTTAAATTGAACTTTTATTTGCAATATTTGTTATATTACCAATGTTGTTGTACAGATTACGTGCAGACAATGTAAGGTCAAATTTGTATTAAAAAAGCGGGGAACAAAAATAGCGGCCTTCAGAAAACATTATAAAAATTATTAGAAAAATTCATAATTGGTAGGAAAGACTGGTTAGGAAAGGTCCACAGAATAACTTTACAACAGTTAATACGTGTCTTTAGACAAGATTTAATGCTGAGTTTTTGTCTTGGATTGTTATATTGACTTATCAGTTACTTTTTGTAAATCGCTAAAAGACTGTTTTTGTACTCTACAAACATTGAATTTTACTTCTAAACAGTGTTTATCTAGTCATTGTTGTTTTGTGTGGTATCTACAGTTTTACTAATGCAAAAAAACTTTTTTTGTTTTTTTTGTCAATATGCAAACATAAAAATCTTTATAAAAAAAGTCGAATCTACAGAGTGCGCATGTGCCTAAAAAAAACAGTATAAATTCAAAAAAGTTGAGAAATAAACCAATATGCCAGCAAGATTTTTTTAAAGACTTCAATTAGAGAAATTTTAATTATAATAATACGCGTACTGTCAGAAATAACATTAGCTAAAGACATAGGGTTAGCTAGACATAGTCTGTTAGGTAAATCTGGCATGTTGCGTGCAGCTTTTAGTTGCAATCCAAGCCAAAAATATACATTTTGATGCATTTTTTGTTTCTCGTGGATGTTTTTTAAATTTTTACCTCTCAGATATTTTA
This sequence comes from Agrenia bidenticulata, assembly GCA_034694785.1. Classification (NCBI taxonomy): domain Eukaryota; kingdom Metazoa; phylum Arthropoda; class Collembola; order Entomobryomorpha; family Isotomidae; genus Agrenia; species Agrenia bidenticulata. Next base: position 921 of record JAQFYM010003355.1, on the reverse strand, counting down.
GTTTACACAAGTCTTAGCATATTGCAAATAGCTTACAAAAAATGAAATTTAAAATGCAGCATTTTTTCTTTCAAAAACATAAGGGTGACTTTTGTAACTTGTGCATCTAAACACCCCACAAGTTCGGTTAAGGGTATAAAACATGGCAAAACAAAACAAATATTTTTGCAACTATTTAGTAAAAAACCGTACCATAACTTGTTTATGGTTCCAAACACACTTATTAAGTTTTTTTCATCTAGCGTTTACATATTATTATTAGTTTCTTAAAAGCAGATAATCTAAAAAAAAAATCAAAACATGATAGTTGATAAAAATAAAAAGATAAATGTAAAAATCTGAACAATTTGTTTGCTTTCTATTGTATTAAGAATTATTCAATCCTTATAAATTTTTCAAATGTATTATTATATTATTAAGTATTCAAAATATGCCAATCTTTTTATTGTTAGTCTTGGGATATAGCCTGTGGTGCTATTCAAAGGGCTCAAGAATTTGTCAGATCCCCATCCGCCAGAAAACAAAAAAAAAGTTAGATATTGCCATTTAAGTATAATTAAGGCCTCAAAAAAATTTATGCCACCCCCCCAGAAAAATATTAACAAAACCTGCCCTGAATATGGCATATTGTTTTTACGCCTTCAAAAAAAAATAGACTATATTATTTTGTTTCTTTGATAAGGGGCCCGTGGAAAAATTTTACCCTTGGGCTAGTGGATTCTTTGGGAGGCTCTGGACACAATTGTTTAACATTAACTAGTGGTTTTTAACTATGTTTAAAAGCATACCTGTATACCGAAAATGACAAGCAAATTTACCCTGATTACCTTTTTTGCAAAAAGGGTTTTAAAAAACGTTTTTGATCGTTGAAAAAGACATAAAAAACATAACGGGCATAAACAGTTTATTGAAAAAATTTGC
>JAQFYM010003354.1:0-18941 GCA_034694785.1 Agrenia bidenticulata | reverse complement strand
CCCCCCCCCCCCCCCCCCCCCCCTTAAAAAAATTCCTGGCTCCGCTACTGGATTGTGCATAATTTTTAAGATTCGAACATTTTATAGCTTAAGGGTATAATATGCGAACTTAAATTTTTAAAAGTAACCAGGTATTGGTTTATCAATTTTTTACACCTGTGCATACACTTTTAATCACAAGAATAAAACTTCAAAATGCACTAAACAGTCTTGCATAAAGATTATTAATATACGTATTATACACATTTTCAGGTTTTATTGGTTTTTTAAAAATTTAACAAAAAACAACTGATTTTATAGTCCAAAACTGTTTAGAAACAATTAAGTCACCCCAGAAAGCCGATCTTTTATGCTATCCCTATAGTAAATTAAATTACAGGCTGAGATACTACTATATTTGATAGACTTTGCACCGTTTTAACACAAAAAACATAGAATGTTTACTTAGTTGTCCACATTTGCAAAAAAAAAAAAAAACATATTTACAGAGCTTTACATGCGATGAACTATATAAAAAGTAATATTAACATAAAAAATTCAATTTGTAAGCGTTTTTGAACATTATAAAAAATCATTTTTTGTAATAAAAAAAGGGTAAGTAGTATTAAGCACCAAAAATTAAATTTATGCACCTAAAATGTTTTAAAAAGCGCCAAATCTTTTTCAAAGCCGCATAAATTACCAAATTTACTTTGATCTTCTACCCCCAAAAACACTTAAAAGGCGCCAAAACAAAAAGGTTGTCACTTTTTATTGTATTTACAATAAATAAACTTTTAATATCATAAATTTTAAAAATCAAAAAAAAAACAATGTAAAACATTTTTTTAAAAAAAAATCAAAACACATGCAAAAAGAAAATTGTAGTTACAAATACTGCATAAAATTACAATACCAAACAAATGCTTACCTAGGCTATAACTCAATGATATTTTATATTGCATTCCATTCGCGTCCTCTGCATACAAAAACTTCATAGATGTACTATCTTAAAATGGCTAATCCATCTGGATATGGCGTGTAAAAGATGTCTTCATCTGTTCAATTAGAGTTTCACAAAAAAAGCAAATTAATATAAATACGTAAATAAAATAAAAATACATTTTACATGTATTTTTGGCTTAAAAATATAAATTATGCAAAAATGCAAATTCACACGTATGGAGTTTTTGTTTACACGTAAATAAATCGTTCGGGCTTGTAATAACACTATGTATTTATTTTAATTTTCTATTTATGGATATACAATTTATTATAATTATAGAATATACACGCCATTTTCACTGTCATTTAACATATAAAGGCTTAGGTGGTAGGGGTAGGGGTAGGTCTAAGGGATCGAGTAAGAATTAGTGAAAAATTTCATTGCTTTTTTTTTACTTTGTGTTTTTTGCAGTGTGTAGATTTTTTTTCTATAGTTTACTTTTTAAAAGTAGAAATCATAACATTGCAAATAATCTACAAAGTATTAGTTTTGTTGTTTTGGGGGCCTATAACGTGTTTTTGGGGTAGTGAATCATGGTAATTTAGATTCTTTGGCGCCTTTTAAGGAATTTTGGATGCTAAATTGTAGCTACTCAATAAAAAAATGCTTTTGATTTAAGCGACTAAATAGCGATTACGCGCTGAAACGCAAAATGATAAAACTGAATTGATGCGCATTCGGTTTTATACTTAAACATTTATCAAAAGCGTTTTTATGCTTATCTATATCATAATTTATCTTTAAAAAAATAAAAATATTTTTTTATTATATTACTTTTGTTCTGTAAGAAATATTATATTAAAAAAAAAGTATAATATATTTAAACAAAAAAACAAGCATATAGCTACCTTTTGGTAATTTATCCACTGCACGTGCAATTTTTGCTTAGCAACGTTAAGTTACGCATATTTTGTCTCAATGCTTTTTTTTTTTTGGGAATCAAGGTACAGGTTACATATACAGTACTCAAAACCGCATCATAGCACAAAAATACACCCCAGTAAGTATTTTTATTACCTAAACCTGTCGTTAACACGCCATTAAAACGTATTTCTTAACCAATATGCAGTCTAGTCAGTAGAACTATTATAGATTTTTTATACTGTAAAATCCATATTAGAGACAAGCAAAGACAACAGTTGATATATTACAATAGTAATATTTTTTTTCTATACCAAAAGATATAAAATCTGTCAATCCAATAAAAACACGAACTCTAAATAATATTCCTGCAAATTTGTTGGTTTTTGTAAGAATATGCATTGTTCTGTAATAGTTTGCGCGGTACCGGATTATTTTTTTTTACAAAAAATAAAGAATTTTCTATGATTTTTTAACATTCGAAAGGCATAAAAAAACAGAAAAGCGTTTAGCTTAAAGATTTACAGTAAAGTGATACCGACAAAGTACGCACAGCCCTTCAGTAAAATAAAATTGTTACTTAGAGAAAATCACTTATAATGAATATGTATATAAATCTAAATATGTTACTTTTTTAAAGGCGCTTTTTGTAAAATAACACTCATTATAAAATATCCCTTCTCCTAATTAATAAATAACGGCATAAAGACAACAATATTACTTTTTTAAATACGAATCGACAGAAGATTAACTTGTCTACTGATACAATTTTTTATAACAAAAAATGGGTTAAAATAGTTGAAGCGTTTTACACTTATAAATTATTGCATCGGCGATCATTTTGAAATATGCTTTTTTTCTTTTGTTATATTTTTATCCATTTTTTTAATAAATAAAAATGGGTTTGCACGTAAATTTTTAGATATGCTGTTAAAAAAGTGGTGTTATTGTTGTTTTTGCACTATTTTTTTTAATGCACCAGAAAAAAATTGCAGTGTGTATAAAAGCATATCCATATGTTTTTTTGTGTTATAAAATGTATATGTTTTAATTTGCTAACTGTCGGCACTAGGCACTGTAAAAATAGCGCGTATTTTTACCTGAAAAATTAAACTAGTTAACTTATAAAATTTTAAAATTAACTTTTGATTAATAGAAAAAATATTTAATATTAAACTTTAAACTTTATGCCGAAAAAAGTGATGGTCTTAAATACCGGCAGTGCAACACAGACTTTGCACAGATTATAACTGTTTTAAATTTTTTTTAGTTATGGTTTAAGCAAAAAAGGCAAAACCAAATGAACTGCATTTTTCTTCAGAACGAAAATCAAAGTTAAAAGCGCAATAACAGACGCCAAATAAGTGATAGGGAGCATACCTCGCTAAGCATTATTTTTATTGCAATTTCCGTGTATTCCGCGTAATTGTAAACATACTACTACGTTGTTTTTAATAGTTTGTTACAGTTTTGCAGTCTGCAAGTTTCTTTTTAGTTCGGTATCAGTAAAACAGTTACTAGAAAAAGTAAAATATGAAAGAATAACGCGTTAACTTTTTTAACTAGATTAAAACTTCCCAGATTGCAGCCCTAGTAAAAAATAACCATAGCTAACGTTTTTATTTCTTGTTATATACAAAATATAAAATAAAAATACGATAAAATTCTCAGGTAACATTAAAAACGAATATGGACAGCAAGCTGCTAATGACTGCAAAAAAAATACAAAAAAAACAGTGTAAACCGCTTAAAATATTGTGTTGTAAAAAAGGCAATATTTTTGTAAATTAAAATTTTCCTTATAGTAAAAGTTAATCAATAACAAATATATTTTTACGCGCAAAAAAGCAGTGTATTTTACGAAAAATTAATTTAAAACTAAGTAAGCATAAACTATCAACTAAAAAAAATATTTTTAAGTTGTGTATTGTGAAGATCAACTAATATAGATTTCACATCACAAAAAAAAAACTATTGTAATAGATTTTAGGTGTATATATAACGAAAAATGGGTCCCAAACATATTTTTGTATCTTAAAAAACCTTTTATATAAAACAAAAAATACAAGCAAATAGATATATAAAGTGCTTTGGGCAAAATCTATTTAGCTTTCACATATAAGATAATGCAACATCTATTTTTTTTAAAAACGTTATATAAGCATCTGGTTTGTTTTCATATTGTCATAATTTACTTATGTTGTCTTGTAGCATAAATTGCTTCGTAAAAAACTTGTTTAATTTGGTTATCTTTTTTTAACAATAGCGAAAAAGATACTTTCATATAATTTTGCTTTTTACATAAATTATACTTATTAAACAGGTAAAACATTACCTGCGTATTAACGTTATAGTATCGTTTATGTACGAAGCGTATGGAGTAGTTGCATGTGTAAAAAAATTAATTGTCGTAATGAAATGCACTTAAGCCATCTACGAAGTACAATAAGCTATTGTGAAGTCTACTAAATACACGTTTTATTGTTACTAGGCGCGTAAAATACTATATGGCATGCGCAGATACTAGTTAAGATTCTTTAAATGGTGTAAAATTGCATTAAAAGTAAAAAAATAAAAACACATATACCTTACGGTTCGTTTTTTGGTAATGTTTTGTTATAAAAAATACTACGCAGGTGATATTTTGCAAAAAAAAAAGGTATTTAAGAAAGAGTTTTGTGCAATGTAAATTATAAAATTTTGAACTTTAATGTATGCATAAGTTTTTACAGCATACAAAAATGCAATATAACTATAATTACAAACAAATATAATATCTATATAAAAACCGCTTGTGTACATTATTAGTCAACAAGAAAAAAGAAAATAAATACGTTTTTGTGTAATACAAAAGAAAAAAAACGCTTTGCAGCTGTACAATACCTCTAGGACAAAAATGCGTATTTTGTAATTCAACATCTTTGTTTTGTATTTTTCTTGCAAAAGATCCTTTTTCGCAACATTTTTATATATTGAACTTATAGCAATTCCGAGATAAATTAATACATTTTTGACGCGTGGATAGAAGGGTTTGCAAAACCCGGGAAAAGAAATCCCGAGACTATAAAAACGTAAAAAAACGCTACGGGATCTCGGGATTTTGCAATAAAGATAAAATTACTCTTTATTGCGTAATTACGATTTTTTTGTATAAAAAAAAGCAAAAATATTGCCAGAATTTTTTTTTGAATGTTCTAGCAGAGATTTTGAGCAAAACGAACAAAAAAAAGAAGCTTTTTACATAGATTTTTATTATTACAACTGTGAACTCTATAATCGAATATTTTGAAAACTTTTTTTATTTTTTTATATTTACTTAAAAGCTCAAAAGATGCACAAAATTCTAGGATGACTTTATTACTTTATGCATAATCTATAGAATGACTATTAAAACTGATAAAAGTTAAAAATAAGTGTATATACTTGTGTTTCTTATAGATCCATAGCATCAAAGCCAGAATACTTCAAGTACAAGCATATTTTTTTACATGAAAAAGCAAAAAAAAATATATATATCTGGATATTGCAGCCCTTACTTTTTTTTTAATCAAAATACAGTCAGTTAAATATTTCCGTATATACATAACATTATAAGTTGCAGTTTACACACAATAAATTTATATAATAATATTTAAGAGTGTAAAAATATGCATGCCACGTGTCGTACAGTGTCGTTTTGTAAACCACTAATATGTAGTTTACACACCTGTTTTACTTGGTTTGTCATGCACAGCCTGCATTTTATAATATAAAACCGACTATGTTATTTATATTTTAATAGTTTTCAACCTTTTTTCTTTTAAACATGAAGCATTCGTTCGTGTCTCGTTTACTATCATGAAACAACAATCCGAAACATAAATGAACGGAATATTTATTTTTATTTGCTTGAGCGTAAAAGAACTAAAAAGCTGCAAGTGGTACAAAGTCTTATGCAAAAAATTTTAATTTAACAATTTTTATAATAAAAAATCACTATTTTTCTTTTTTATTTAATTATACGATCACGTCATTTTTTTTCAGACTCAGCATTTTAAATTTGCCTCAAAAAATGCCAAAGATTATATTACCGTATACAAGTGTAAAAAAAGCTTTTTTTTCGTTTTTTATCTTATTCTTAATAAATCTTACGTACAAAATGTTATATGCGGTCAAAATATATTAGGTTGCACATCATCTATATATTATATTGTATATGCATACGAAAATCCAACTCACCTTGCTGTCTTAGCTTTGGCAAAAAAGAGTGCAGTTAATAGCTACATAAAATATAACAAAACTTTGTGTTTGAATAATATTTTCTATATTTAAATAATTAAACTGAAGTAAAACGAGTGATTGGCGTATAAGCCGGTAGTAAAAATATTTTTGCTTTTTTTTACTTGAGGAACGAGCAATTAAAAATAACAGAAAAATCATAAAGCCATAACTTATAAAAGCAATGATTTTCTTTACGTCAAGTGCTTTCCTGAACACTTATACTACAGCGACACACAAAAAAAACTACAGGGTATATTCGCTTACGCTTTGCATTTTTTTTTTCGCGTTTTTGCCAACCAGCTGTCATTTTGCAGTTATACTGTTGTGTCGTAAACTATAAAAAAAATATGATAAACCTATAAAAAATACTATAAAATTAGTTGTTTTTAGTTTTTTATACGTTTTTTTTTCGCTTTAGAAGTTTAACACTTTTTACTTTTTTTTTATAAAGATTAAGACTATTCAGATGTTAAATCCATATTCATATGACCAAAAAATACAAAAATGAATAAAATTGCTTTTATACTTACAACAACTCAAATATTAATTTTTTTTTACTGTATTATATTTCGGGAAACAGAATTCGTATAAGTACTGCATCGTACATGATTTTAAATTTTAAGGCTATATTGAACGGGCTCATATTTGCTTGTTAGGCATTTGTATATATTGTTGGTGCTCCAATATCTAAAAATTTTAAAAGTTTTTTTGCGAGTAGAATTTATTTAAATTTTTTGGCATTTTATTATTAGTTTATACGATTTAAACGTTTATTAAAATGTATTTTCAGTAAATAATACAATCAAACTAATAAATAATTTAATTACAATATCGGGATCTAGTTTTTCTGTAAATTTACCGGGATAAGTTTTTTTGCCTTTTTTTTATAATCCCGGGTTCCCAGGATTGCAAACCCCCGTGGTTTTTGGCTTTGAATATTTGCAGGCAAAACCTTGGCTTGCGTATAACTTTGTAGGCCATTTATCAAAATATCTTATCATATGTACTAGAAGTAAAAAAAAATGGAATTTAACTGATCTCTACATAAAAAGCATACAATAAAATTACAAAAGCACAAAACACATAGATAACATACCCAAAAAAAACAACGAAAAATCTTGTAGTTTATAAAAATGCGCAGGCCAATGTTTATGGCCGCAAAATATGTACATTAAACGAAAAAACCGTAGCAAAAAATAACTAGAAATTAAACTTTACTGTAAACTAAATTCGAATTCGAACGCTATTGTTACTTATGTAGAGTATCGGTAGCTGTTACCTTTGAAAAACCTTTGTCTATTTTGTACACTACAAGCATTAGGGCGTTTTATTTACAAGTTGAATACATTTGTAAGATTTAATGCAATTAAAAACAAAGAATTTTACTGATGAAAGCTACACTAACATAGAAAAATAGATTATAGATATAATACTACATAAAAACTTAAAAAAGAGTGCATATTATTTTGATCTAACTTTTAGATGAATTTTATTACAAAAGATATGCACGCTGGTTTTTAATTTTTGTGATTTTTTTTACAAGGTATGTCTAAAAAACTATAAAAAAATAAAAAAGTTTTGCTGTATATTTAAAGCAATACAAAAAAATATTAGCATTTCATTAGTAAATAAATAAACAAGTCGTGTTACAAAAAAGTGCCTTTGTGTTTTATTTTCAAGGTTAATTTTATATTTTAGTACGAGCTAGACAAAAGTAATCAAAAAAGGAATTAAAAAGATATAATATATAGTTTAAAGAAGAAATAATATAATATGAACTTTTGATGCAACTTCTATACACAAATATATTACTGCATAAAAAAAACTTGTCAGCTGTTGTTGCGTGTTACAAAACATTTCGAAATTTGCACATATAATTTTTTGTGCTACGCCTTCTAGTTTGTTTTGCCAAAACTAGTGATTTAGAATAAAATTCTCTTTTATAGGTTTCGTTTGCATATAAAAGGTAGCTTAATACTTTGTATTTGTTTTTGTCATACAAAAAAATTACATAAAAGTGTTTTTTTACAATTTTATTTTGCTACGGTAGCTTTTGTTAAGCGTAGCAGTATATTACTTGTCGTAATTAAATCAAATTATTGCTTTGGTCTTTTTTTTGTTGTTTTTTTGAAAAATACATGTACAAAAAATCTCGAAAAGAGGGGGAGGGTCCCGAGGTACGCCCCCTTTCTACGAACCTGGTTAACGCATTTTTAAAAAAAAATTAGTAAAACGCGAACGCATATATTAGTATTTTTTATATTTTACTATAGGTTTTTGCCACTTAGATGACACAGACTGAATTTTGTAAATAAAGTAAAAAATTAAATATCAACATTAATGGTAACATGAATACGGCTACAAAATTCGTAAAAGAGATACCTTTGTTTAGGAGCGACGCATACATTTTTTGCTTGAACTAACAAGAAATTCAATTTTTAAGCATTTTCAATTGTATATATATTATAAAAAAACGGATTTCGTGTTAAACATCAGTGGAAGCTACAAGCAAAAATTTGCTATTCGGCAGTAAAAAATTTAAAATAATTGTTATTATGTTATATAAACATTTAAGAATTATAAAGTTAATAAAAAAAAAGGTTTTTTTTATTTAATTATTATTAGTGCGTAATTAAGTTTGTTTTTTTTACCTATTAGTTGCTTTGTCAAAAATAAAGGTATATATTCACCTTTATGTAGATATAGGTTAGTATAGAGTCCTCTTGTTTTGCAGGGCTTTTCAAAAAATATAGGCTCGGTATATTTTTTACAGTCATAGTCATAACTAATGGTCCTTTAAAGCGCCAAAAAATATCAATCAAAAAAAATGAACATATAACTTACAAATCTGAAAATTTTTACACGCAGCGGTCAGAATCGGCTGTGATCATTTTTGCATAATTGACTGGCAGGGAGAAAAAAAAACGAGTAAAACTGACAGTCATAAAATATTCTTTTCGCTCCTTTTTGTTTAGAGATATTAAAATAAAACATAATATCTTGAATTACTTTTATATGATGGTGAAAACTAGAGCAAGTCATAATTGCGGCAAAAATGCAAAAATTGACATTTATTTAAGAAAAAAATGCAAAAATGCGAATATAATTTTCTGTGCACAATTTGTGGTTTCAAAACATCAAGCGCAAAATAAAAGCAGATGCATGTGTCAATCCGTTATACGAAACTATTTACTATCATTATAAGTATTCATTGTTCATTGAAGCCGGGTTTTAATATAATAAATGCATGAAAAATATAAATAAAAGTAAGAACTGTGTTTATGACGTTTTTTGTATTTAGCATCTATAAATGCATTTGACTTGCTCTAGTGATAACGTAGTTTATACCCTATCCTATATTTATAGCACAAAAATGATAAAGACAAAGTTCTAGCCACTAAAATGCATAAAAAATGCAAATAGTAAAATCAAACTGTTAAAATACACGCAAAACCGTTTTTCTACTTAAAAATCTTTCTAACCAAATTAGAACTTCTACTAACACAACCTTAGACTACGTCGATACAGATCTAATGAGTTAAAAGAATGATGATAAGTTACCATTTTATGATATATAATTTGAGTCTAATTTTTTACATAAAATTGATCTTACAGGGCAATTTAAAATTATATCTCGATTCCCACCCTTGAAAGGGGGCAACTGGTCTTTGCTTAAAATAAAAGGGGGTAAACTACCATTTTGCCTAAACTATAATTGTAATGTAAATATTGATACTTTTTTTTGGTGTCTTAAAGCCAAAAAATACAACATTTTTGTATTTATGTCTGTCAGTTTACGCATTTTTTTATTTTTTACCCCTGCTAGTCAATGATGCGCAAAATTGACACAGGCAGTTTGCGCTTAACGCTAAGGGTTTTTTAAAGCGCAAAAACTAATAAATCAAAGACATAAAAAAAACTAGAGGCGTTTGAGTTGTGTAAAATACAAAAAATACAGATACAATAAAAATTTTGTATTAATTGCGCTTTTGAAAAATTTTAATAAGCAAAAAAATCCATAGCATACTTTGTACAATTAATTATTATTATCGTTTTGTAACAAAAACCTGCAAAATAATTATAGTGGCAAATCAGAAAGTCCGCATAAACTTTTTTTGCGTTAAAAGCTCAAAAATACCCTTTACGTACTTATGCACACTAAAGTCAACTAAGTACCATATATGTTTTCTATGAGTTTACGTTTTTCAGGTTTTAATGATTCCACGTAGGTTTCAACTTGGGATTTCATGAAAAAACATGATTTTTATAGAAACTGGATCACGGGAACTTAGCTAAACTTCCAGGAAAACCTTTTATGCTCTGCATAAAGAAAGAAAATAGCGCGATGTGGTTTTTCAGTTTTTTGCATTATTATATGATGTAAAAATAATTTTGATTTTTTTAAAAAAAAGGGAATATATAAACAGTGTTGTAAAAATCTTCAAACCCTAAAAAAGGTTTTGTGCCAAACAGCCCATATCAGATTCTTAATATTTTTCTTCAGTCGTATTTTACAACCAAAATCCATTTAAATTATTTTTTACGGCATAAATGATTAGCAAAATTACATTTAAAAAAATTGACTGGTTTTAACAACAAGATTATCTGCCAAGCCAACAAAAAACTGTAAGTATTTGAACTTTAAATAGTTTTTTTTTTGTATTTTCTATAGTAACGGAAAGCTGAAGTGCTGGAAATAACAAATTTTCAATTGTAAGGTCACTCGTATTGGGAAATTGAACTTCGGTTATCTGGTTATCCGATCATCTGATTACTAAGTTTTTTTTTGACTATTTATTAAAATAATCTATATCCAGTTTTTTTTCGTATTATTCCGGTTGTAAATTTGGATACTATAACAGCGTGGAAATTATTTTCTAGATATCTAAAAAAATAAAATTGATAGCAAAAAAGTACATACCCTAAAACCACGAAAAAATAGGGTGTTTTTATGGGCAAAATACATAAATTTTGACAAATTTAGATTCGAAAAACATTTTATAATCCACAAATTATATTTTATTTTTTGCTAGAAAATGTCATAACGATAAAGATTTTATGAATTTGTATATTAATAATATATTTTGTTTGCATTTTCTTTCAAACATAATAAAGTATGTACGGGTTTTAGAGAAAAAAAACTAAGGTACGTGTGAGTTTTGTGATATAAAAAAAGCATAAGTACACAAAATGGTCTGAAAAGATAAAAAAACTAAAATAAACGTTGTTAGAGAATTAAATTGCAAATAAATAATTAAACATCAATAACTTTTTTAGATTGTAATCTTCATTTGTAGTATTCGTGTAAAGTCTGCCATCTCGCATCTTAGCTTTTTGTATTTTTAACGATTTTTTTGTCCCTAGTCAAGATTTAAAAATTTAATGCGGTAAGCGCTCAACATACAAGAAAAAAGCATAATCTTTTGCTTTAAAAATTGTACAAAATCCATTTACACGAAATGGAACTACACTTTTGTAATCTTAACTGGAAACTAGCTTATATAGGTCCCAACAGACATAGTTTTAATACTTGAAATACATCGGTACAATCATACTCTACTTAATGTATTTTTTACTAACAAAGGATGCCGTAATTTATTTTTTAAAAAAGAAAAAACATTTGATTTTATACACGAGGGTATAAAATTGCCTAAAAAAAATTTTCTCTAATAAATACTAGACCGGCGAAGCAAACTGTGCAAAAAATCAGGTCTATAAAAATGCGATTAAATAGTCCTATGTAAAAAAATAAATATCCATATTTCGAATATTATTTTATAAGTTTATTCGCTGATATTCGGTACATTAAAAACACGATTATTGAGAAAACCTACTCGTATCTAAGAAAAAGAATTTTTTCCTTTTTGCTGTTTATATACTCTTTTTTTTCTGTAACAGTCTATTATTTTGCTTTTCTAAATCATTTTGTATTTTATCTATTCTATTTTATGGAATGTCATTTATTTTAGAGATTTTGTGAATGGTAAAACATTTTTGGTAATTTTGAAATATAGAAGTTGTGATTGTGGATTCAAATATTATAACAACTATATGGGTTTAAGTCGAAAACCATTTGTCAGACAATATTTCATATTTTCGAACATAAAATAAATAGGTGCGTCAAAAAGCTTTTTGTAAATTTAACATGCGCACCAGCATTTAAGTAATATACCAAAACTTAAAAAAGTGAAATAACTCGTTTTGATATATTCCGGGAAATATATATAAGGTACAATATAAGGGTACAACAATACATTTTACAGATATCGTAAATTTATAAACAAGGAAAAGTACCTAAAAAACAATGAACCAAACAATCCTTATTTTTAAAAGTTTTACAATTTATTTTCTGTTTTTATTTAAGCTTGGGTATTTTTTTTTAAAAACTGTAACAAACCCGGGTATCCAGGATTTTCTAGGAATACAAAATTTTTTACGGAGAGGTCGGGAAATTTAAAACGGTGTTGGGAGAACGCCAAATTACAAGCAGACGACTAAGAATAGAAATTGGTTCAACATGTGCATATTATGAATTGCAAATTTATCATTGTGGTGATTTGTCATAATTTGTGTACTTTATATATATTGTATTTAGGATTTTTTTTTGCAGGTATGTACATAAAAAACGATTTAATATCTTGTTTTTTTTTAGGAAACTAGGACATTGAAAAATTTTCCGTCGACTATAAATCGTCATATCTAGTAAAGAACAAAAAAAATTTAATGAATTGAAGGAATAAAAAAAATACATAAACTATGCTTAATGATAAAAAAGGCAGTGCTAAAACGGAAAACTTAAACTGAAATAGATTTCTTTATTTTTTTGTGTTTTTCAGTATACTGATATCTAGTTGCGAAAAAAAAAAAAAACTGTATTGAAAATTTTAAAAACATAGCGTTTTAAACATTTGATACTTTAATATTTAGTAATATTTCTAAAAAACAATAGTAGATATGGTTTTGGTTTTTTAAACAACCGGCAGAATTCATTATTTCTGTTGATCTGAACGAACTGAAGTATAAACAAAGTATGAAGTACGAATTTTTTTAGATACTTTAATACTCTTTTTTTTTCTCATCTTTTGTGTTTTTTTAGTTAAATTTTCACATATTTTTCTTTTAACGAAATATAAATGTATTAGTTTAAAGCTGCAATATTTCAACTAAATGCATAATTTCTTTCTTTTTATTATCTTCTTAAATTCAAAAGTCGTGTCTTTAAAAAATTTCAAAGGAGTTCGATATAGACAAAATATTACTTAATGAGGTTTAATTTAAAAATATTATTTATAAGGATTCTTTTATGGTAAAATTAATAATTGTGTAATCAGAACAAATTTTTTGTCAAACCAAAGATACATCAAACAACACACAGCATACAAGGACTGTAAAATGGGGAATTATAAAATTTTAAAGACTAGAATACAAACACCCATTTATATCAAGGGTACATAAATTGGGGCTATTTACATAAAATAACCTCACACATATATATAAAAGTATAGCTACAATAAGAAACGTGTTTGTGACAAAATATAACCATAAAAAATATTTTCACATATTTTATTTGTTTTGAGTGTTTTAATAAGACTTAGAAAACATAAAAATGCTTTTATTTACAAAAATATAGTAAAAAACAATGATACCCATATATATATGTGTAAATATTAAATCAAGATTACCAAAATATTTCATGTAAAACATAAATTTTTTGTTCATATTTGCAGTATACAAGAAAGCATTGCTATTTCAAATCAAAGACTTAATAAAATGTTAATTTTAAAGTGTCTTATTATATAACTTAAAATACAATATCTTTATTTTATTTATTGTTAAAAAAAGCCTTTTTTTAAAATTTTATAGGCAAAATTTTTTTCGTCATAAATTTATCAAACATTTTAACACTATCTTGCATCTTGGAATGATAATTAACTTTTTCCGTTGATTCAAAATTTTATTTTAGATTTAACTAGCAAGAAACGCGTTAAACGCCTATAATTGTAGCGTCATTTTCACTAATAAAAGTTAATTTATAAAAATCATACATATGCCAAAAAACAGGAAAAACCAGCAGTTACTTTTATCCTTTTACAGATACGCTACCATTTGTATAACATAAAAAAAATTTTAACAATTTTTATATGACGCATTGTGCAATAAAAAAGAGGACGATTTTTTCTGTATCAAAAAAATTACTACTGCAACCAAAAATAGACCATTTAAGGAAAAAAAAAAGTCCTTTGAAAAATGCCGCAAAAATAGACTATTATTATTATTTGGTTTTTTTTTGAGGCTCTATGTATATCCTTTTTTCTTATGCAAATAGAAATATAATTGTTGGCGCATAAAAAGCACACCCTTTTAGGGCTTATATAAAAACAAAATCAAGTTGCCGTAAAATACCGTAAAGCATGATTTGACGGATTCAAAAATCATTCCTCGCAAAGATATACAGTGTATACAAAGAATTACATATTCAAGTGTATTGTTTGAGGGGTTTGTGGTTTCTTAGTAAGATATACTAATTTATAACACAATCGTAGCGATTGACAAGACGTACTTTAAAAGTTTACCAATATTTGATTGTGTACCAGTCCAAAATCTAATTCGTGGTATTGATTTAAATAGAAATTAATTGCATGGATTAACTAAGATGGCAACAATTTCCTAGGCTTAGTAGCGGACTAAAGGGATAGGGGAAGGGGCATTCCCCTAGGGTGCTTTGAAAAGAGCCTCTTTTTAAGTTTTTTGTGTTTAATACATTTTGATGATCAAAAAAAATAACTTTTAGCTAAACAAAAATTTTTTCAAGAAATTTTTAACTTACAAAGTTGTTACTATAAATTGAAAGGCTGTTGATTGCTCTTTTTTAATATCAATTTGGCTCCCCCTAAAAAAACACTTAGTCCGCCACTGCCTGGGGCTCATCAGAAAAAACAAAAACTTTTATGTTGGATGCTATGCTTAAAAGTTACTTTAAGAGCGTAAAAAGTAAAAATATACGCCAGTCTTAGAAATAAACATTTATTTGTGTAAAAAACCGGTCATGATCAGGAATAAAAAAACCCAATTTTTTTATGCAAAGTGTCTTAAATAGGGTATTTGAAAATTCGTACTTAGGTTTTACTGGAATAAAATAAAAAAAAAAGTAGAAAAATAAATAACAAGAAAACATAAATATTTTATAGATTCTTTCAATATAACACTTTTATAATATATTCATTTTATTTTTTGATGTAGTCTGAAATCTCACATTTTTAGTTTACATTTATTATATATGTTCAACATTTCTATATACTTTAATCTTGTTGTTGTCGTGTTTGTTATTTATTGCAGAATACAAAAAAATGCTAAACTTTTTATTGGTTTTATCTGTTGCTTTTGTATGCTTTTATTGTCATCTATATGATTTTTGTAGTTTTTTTATTTTTTAAAAAGCGTTTCTTGAGAATCTACATATTTTTTTAAGTAAAAGATAGTCGCATCTTTATCAATTAAACAGAATTTACATTTTGACGAATAAAAAAAGATGCATTAAGATGTAGTGTCAAACGAAAATGATAAAAAAATAAACAGTTATATTTTATCACGTTTTTTTGTAAAAACTTTAATTTTATTTCTCTGAAGTAACCCACAGTTGTCATTCCTCATTATAAAACGTAAAATTTAAACCAACACTAAGAAAAAAAGAATAAAAAATTTAAAACATATTTTTGGGTAGCAATAAACCCAAAAAACCTTATTGTAAAATCCAGCTCTAATTTAAGTTTAAATAATAAACCCATCGAACTCGGTCTGTAAATTAAAATCGGGTTTTTATTCCTGTAAATATCTTAAAACATTTATAAATTTTTTTGACAATAATGAGTCATTTTATTTTAGTTTGATCAAAGAAAAAACAAAAAAAGCAATTTAACATACTAATTACGCCTTTTTTAAAACTTTATTCACTAGTTATTTTTATTTTGATTTTTAAACTAAAAAAGAAACTAAAAAATCTTGATATTTTATAGGAATATTATACATTAAACATAAGTGTGTATTTATTTCACATACATAACTTCTCTGTGAAGCACTAAATATGATTCGTGTTTATTTATATATAAGAACAATAAAAAAAAAAGTTTTTGGAATTTTATTGATCGTAAGAAATATTTAGACAACCAAAAAAGTGTTTTTGGAAAAAATCATTATTCAAATATATTTGAAGTACATATAACATTGTAAATTTTTTAAATTGATGTTTATGTTCTAGATCTGTTAAATATTAACACTTTTAAGCATTCTTGTTGTTGTTAAATTTATATATTTTTTTATCAAAAAAACACTAAAAACTAGCTTAAATATGATGTTTTTTTTTGATATTCAATTTAACACGTATAAGAACAAATGATTTAGATACACAGTATCGTTTCTACTATGTATATTTCCTCAGACTCAAAATAACCAAATATACTAAATTATAAAACATAAAAGTATTGCATGATTTAGTAAAAAGTAATACAGAACTGCCGCTGATAATAATGTATTACTTAAAAATATACAGCTGGGTTTTTTAAAGTTGTTGTTCGTTAGTATTTATTTTTATATTTTTAACATCTTAAAATTTATTCCTTCCAAACAGTACCGTAGCCAGTATTTTTTTTTTGACTTGGGCTAGTCAGTCTTTTTTTTTGATTTTGGCCTAAAAACACGATTTAAATTGACAAAAATCATAATGATTTTCTTATGAAAAATTTCAGTTAAAATTTTTTTTATATTAGGTTTTTTTTTCAAAAAAATCGCTGCTCAAACAAAAAAACCCTCAAATTCAGGCGCAACTACTTTTCTAGGGGGGGGGGGGCTGGAGCCTCAACCCCCTAGCTACGCCACTGCCTTCAAATAAGAGGGATTGTACTGTAGTACAAAAACATTATGTTTTTCTTTTAAATGCAAAAATACCCGCTGCATATTGATTTCAACGTTTTTAAATGCAATCACAAAACTTCAAAAAACATAAAACCTCAATTTATACCTAAAAATACAATATAAAGAAAACTGCAAAATTAACTATCCATGCATCAGTGGCGTAGCAAATAATTTTTTTATGTTTTTGTCATGCGCGTATTTAGAAGAGGGGGTGGGTGATAACTAGTGGTGCTTTTCAATTTTTTTTTTCAGGGAGGGCTCGAAAAAAAATATTTTTTAATAAATGTAATTTGATGTTTAAAATTACAAAATGTTAAATCTACAAAATTTTTAGTGGGGGCTCAGCCCCCCATAGCCCATCTGAAAAGCACCACTGGTTATACCCCCCCATAAAAAATTTTGCGCCTGAATTTAAGGGGGGGGGGGTCTAAAATTAGGGTAAAAAATTTTGAGCAAGAAAAATTTAAAAAATGGAATTTTTTTAAAATTTATTAATTATGTTTAGAAAAAAACTATTTTTGTCGGATTACCATTTTTTCCACTTTTTTGCTTTAAAACCCCCGCTTAAAAACATTCCTGGCTACGCCACTGGTGAGGGTATTGTTTTTTTTCAATGCAACTTTAGGCACTTTTTTTTTGTTGCTTAATAGATTTATGTATGTTTTTAATTTTATTTAGGGCATGATTTTTTCGCTCATAAAACGTTTTTGCCGAAAGTGTTTTTGCAAAGGTTGTTCGGCATTTTTTATAGATCGTAAACAGAAATTAACCTTTTTGTATACTTATACAAAAGTTTTGTAACATACAAAGAATATAATTTTGTTGAAAGCAACCGGGAAAGGAACTTTTTAAAAAAAACTTATAAAAAACTCTTTTTAACGCAAACAAGACAAGCCTTCAGGATTTTCTATTATTTTAATCGTATAATTTTAAAAAAAACCTCAAAAGAAATTTTATATCCCCAAAAATTCAGGCACGGGTTTTCCTTTAATTAAAGGAGATGTCCCCCATAAAACATAAAAAACTGTATTGCCGTTGCCATTGCCATGATAATTTATTAAATATTTTTGCTGACAATAAAATTAACACTTTTTTATTTTTAATATCTTTTAATAGCTGTAATATAGTTTGCAATTATCATTTTGCTAATATAATAGTATAAGCATATATGACAAATTTCTATGACAAAATATCGATACATGTACTATAAATGGCGCATAAAAAAATTTAACCAAAATGTTTATTATTTTCTTTTAAAAAACAATTTTTTTTTTACAAATGCTTAGGTTAAATATTGCTTTTTATGGCAGAAATTACAGAAAAAAGAAAGCGCTCAAGATATATATAGACTTTTGCCATTTGAGATAATTTGTTTTGTATGCGTAAACCTTAAAGATTAAACACTTCCAGTCCCCTCAAGCTCCCCTAAAAAAACCCCTAGATAATACGATACAAAAGCGTAAATTCTTTTGTTGTGGTACACCCATCTACATCCTGTGCAACCGTTTTGTCCAAGAAGAGCATTGCGGACATTACAAAATGCTCCATTTGCAATGCTTTTTTCTTAAATTATAATTGAACAAGAAAAAGTACAATTTAAGATATCTAACACAAAAATGATTTAATTTGATAGTCATTCTTAAAATTTTACATAATTAGTAACATACCTCCATAGCTCATAACAGAAAAAAGAACATCTGCACAATATAATGAAAATATTATTATTTTATTTCATTTTGTAATGCAAGCTTTATTAATTTTTTTACATTTAATTTCACCATTTTTAGGAGTACCAGAATGTTATTGGGAGTACCAGAATGTTATTGGGAGTACCAGAACGAAGGTATACCTGCAAGCAAGTGCGTAGCCAGGAACTTTTGAGGTAGAAAGTAGTTAGTGTTTTTGCAAATAAAAAAGGGCCCAAAAA
>JAQFYM010003353.1:0-18946 GCA_034694785.1 Agrenia bidenticulata | reverse complement strand
TGAGCAATATCTATAAAAACAAACATTAAATTACAGTAGAACTACAGAACATATTCAAAAAATACTATTTAGCAAACTATTTTTTTTTTTATTTGTTTGGCTCATTATTTGTGTTTTTGGCCGGTCTTTTTTTTTGATACTTAAAGAAGGTTATATATTAAGATACGTCAGTTCTTTTACTACAAGTGGTTTAACATGAATTTATAGCAAATTTCTTGTACTGATACACATAACATAGAAGAAATATATATTTCTATATTGCCTGTTTTTTATAACAACCGCACACATTTTCTTGAAAAATACAACAGCTATTCAAAGTATATTCATGTACATGAAAAGTGCGATAAAACAGCAATGTTAGCTTTTTCAGCAAAAAAAAAATTAATGGGTTACTACCGGCACTAAAAATTACTGTAGACATATTGCTTTGCAGAAAGATTTTTGATAGAATCAACAGATGTTTTTTCTATATTTCTGAGCGGCTTTACTTCGTATATTCATAACCTTTATTTCTATTCTATAAATTTGCTGTATCATGTCAATTAAAGAGTTATACCGAGCCTTGCTTAGATAAGAATTTATACTAAGCGAAACAAAAAATTTTATATTTCCTGGAAACTAAAAAGCACGCATTGCTTTGTACAGACGGTTAAGCATCTAATAAATAATTATTATAAAATCTGATAAAGATTTCTATATCTTTTCTTTTTTGTAAATATGATTTTTTGTCATAAGCTCTAACAGTTTTTTCCAAAACTCTTTTGTTTCCGTCTTTTTAAAACTATTTTTTATAGAAACGGTCATATGCTTTGCACAATTTAATGGATTGACTAATGGTAATATTTCAGCAATACCCTATACCTATCCTATATCCCTTTCTCGAAAAACCAATTAATCGGATGAGTTATCTTCGTCGTTTTTTTTAAAGATCTTAAAAATCTTGATTACATATCATAATTCTTTCAAAACGCATTTCATAGCAAATAACAGCAAGATAATATCATCTGCAAATTCAAACTGCCGTCAAAAATTTAAGATTACTGTTTTTTACGATAAACGTTTCAACTAAAAATAACAGTTTTTTGTTTAATTTCATCGCTTTATGCGCTGCTGAGATCAAACCGCCAACCGATGTAAACTGCTCTGTATGTAATGTTAAATATGCAAGCCTCATTTTATTAATTTATTTGATAGCAAATGAAGTAGTGAGTATTCTCGTAGATAATTTTATTGCTGAGCCTTTTTATAAGCAGTTGATGCGGCAGATAGCAATAAAACTTGTTTTTCAAAATTATGTCGCGTATTCAACTAATGTCATCATCTTATTTTGTTATCTGCGATCTTATTATCGTTTAAAAAATATGTGTTTTTTTATATGGGGGATTAGACTATATAAGTCGTGCTACTATGTTTTAGATTGTAATTCGTACTACAAATAAGCTTTTTTTTAAAAAAAACTGCATCTGCAAACAAAGGTGCATTGTTTTGCAATACGTTTATTACATAGTCTTTGCGTGTCTCTTTTTTTTAACTTTTTTTCGCTTTGCGTATACTAAAATTATATACCACTAATTTATTTGTAAAAACTTCCAAACTACTTCAAACTCTATTTTTTGGTAGATTAAGTTCTTCTTTTACTCAAAGCTGCATAATAGAAAGAAATATGGGGGTTTGAATGAAGGGCTGCTGCTGGCCTGGTTTTTTCGACGACATACAAAATAAATACGACCTGGTACTTATATATTGAATATGGTCTAGTATATATTCTTTATAAATTAAAACCCTTATTAATACAATCTGCTGTTTTGGATACATAACAATTCTAGATAAGTTTCATCCTGAACTAATTTTTTTTTTGATTGTTGCCACAAAATAGTCAGCTTTTGCGGTGGGCTTGTTCTTAGGCTGGAGTCGAAAACCCCAACTCTACTTGATGCTCCGCATCAAGTATTAGGGATCGATCACCCTAAGCTTATGCACTGTAGCAGGGGCGGAACCAGAGGGGCCAGGATGGGCCTAGACCCCCTGTTGAAAAAAGTGTAGCCTGAATGTAGTCGAAGGTTTTTTTAGGGCGTCAAAACGTACAAAAAAAATATTTTTATAAAAAAGTAGTATTTAAACTAACTAAAAAAATACAGATACAGATACAGATTAAATAGTTTTTTTTACCTTTTAACAATTATTTTTTTTTGCCCCCACTTAAAAATATCTTGGTTACTACACTGCACGGTAGACGTGTTCCTGTTAGGTGTTACGGGTTGTCTCACTGATGCTAAGGCATCAACATTGAGTAGTAATTAAATAGAAGATTAAAAGTGGAGCATTAATTGTATTTTTAAATAAAAGAGAGGTATTAATAAATTAAGCTCTTTTTTTATTTTGCAAATATTTTTTGAGTGAAATATTTACAAAAATTTCTGGTCACATTAATTTTACCTAGGGTTAAATCATGCAAGGAAAGTTCCCAGCTGCGGATTTTCTCTATTGATTTTTTTGGGACACGCCTCTAGATTTTAAACACAAAAAAGTATACACAACTACTTATTAAAAAAAAATACCCGGAAAACAAAAAAATAATAAAAATAATAAAAATTTAAAAAAACAGGTATAAAAGAAAAAAAATAATTGATATAATTTTTTACAAATCCCGTTACGAAGGGCCATACCATTACGCCGGATTTTTTTACCCTTGCAAATAGACGCTGAAAATGTTTTTTTCTCGTGTCGGGGGCATTTTTTATGGTGTAACAACCAATCAAGTTTACTTTTATTACTTATATTCAGTGCAACGTTGTAATACAAAACTGTCAGTTAACTCGATTTGTCCGCATTTTTGCATGTGCTGCGTGTTTTTGTTGCAACTAGATAAATTTCAAACTTTTTTTGAATTTTAAATGGCAAAGTGCTTGATGTATAAAAAAATATGTATTATCTATAGCGTAAGTTTTCCCTTGTTAACTCATAGTAATATTCTTTATGCCTTTTTGCAGCGATTTTTTTACAATTGTATATATGATATGCATTATTTTGCGTATTTCTAAAGTTTACACACATTTATTGTCCGTTTGTTCGACACATAGCAATAGTTTAAAAGTAAAAATAAACAGCAAGAGATTCATGACTGCTGTAAACTGCCTGTTCTGTAAGTATTGCGCAAAATCAACCCGTAAGGCAGAGATTTTTTTGATAGTACGTTATAGTTATTAACCGCGCTAGTTAATACCTAAAAAACCCGCTTAAAGATATCCAAAGGTATCAGAGACAAAAAATTGCACATGAATCTGTCTACAATAAAGGCCTTGAAATTTGACAGTGTTTTAACTACATATTTTGTTTTTAAGGAATTCCTATACCATGTAAAGGTTTAAATAAATATACGGGTTTTTTAATGTTGTGTGCAAATTAGGGGTAGTAATATTTTGCAGCAAAATGCAAAATTAATTTTGCAGTTGTATATACAAAAAAATAGAAATTAAATAATTTATTTATTTACTTTTTCTTCGGTTGAAATAAAAAAATAAATGATATTTCATTGGTTTGCTAGTGAGAGATTTTCAGTAAATATTTTTATATATACCTATAGCTATTAAAAGTTCTTTCAACCCAGGCAGATGTAAGATGGGTATAATTATAACTCCTATCTTTTTTCTTACTCTCCAGCACATAATATTTGCTTAAAATAGCAAAACCAGGATTCTTCTTGCATATTTTCTTTAATTTAATTATTAAATACTATCTTTAATGCTTTTTTTAAAATACTTTATTGCCTTCACATATTCAGCCACAATCAAATCACTTCGTTTTAAATATTTAATGACATCGGGGATGGATTTATAATTCATAATTGTATTGATGTGCATATTAAATTTAATATCTGTAAAAAATCGATTAATGGGTAAATTTGAATCCAAGGCATGTAGTGATTGTTTTCAAGTCTGGTAATTATGTATAAAAAACCAGATAGGCGCCCAAAGTCCCCCATCTAACATCTATGGGTAATTTTGAAAATTTTATCTGTAAGTCAATGTTATATTTCTACTTCAAATTGCTATTTCTTAAAAAGTTTCTTAGATTCAGTTATAAATACGACACATATGGGGCTTTGTGTTTGTAAAAAGGTTGCAAAACTGCTCATTCCGTGACAGAAACATGTTACATGGATAAATTCGAGGCAAACGGTTTGCAGTTTTGTACCGGAAAGTTTGCAATATTCAACTTTGTCTGAAATAAAAACCTTGAAATTACTATAGTATTTAGAATCTTTTACAATTTTTGAAAAAAAAAGTGTATTCGCGCACAACGTGTTCAGAATCGCATTTAAAAAATTCTTTTGTTTGTATTAACTAAAGGTTTTCACTTAATTTTCTGATATCTCGCCAATTAATACATTCAACATTTTGCGCGATTTCAAATCTGTGGATTTTTATAAAAATTATATAAAATTATATTACTCTAAATTGCGGCTAAATTTCATTTCTTCTTAGTTCGTAAATCTCCGGCAATAATGTTTTTCTGTAATAACTAGAGGATAATATTCTACAATTAACTTTTTTTACCAAATATACACAAAACATATGGACGTAAACTCTTGAAATCGGTATTTATCTATTTAGTAACCATTCTTAAAACTCGATTTGTTTACTTTTGTTAGTTCTAGCAGGTTGATTTAATGCTACTTCTCAATCATTGATTGTATATTGATAGATTTCTTGCATGTTAAACGCTTTTTATATGTGATTTAACAAAATTGCAGCCTCTATATATATCACATTTATTTAGAAATGGGCAAGAAAGGCATTTGACACTAGTCGGATTATATAAAATGTATAAATGTTTTGTCTTTGAAAAATTTAAATAAGGCAAAATTATAAACATTTTTTATAGTACTTAAAAGGGCTTCAGGTTTTGTTGTATCAATTTCTTGGCAATTTACACTATCAAAAATGCATTGCTGTGCCGGTTTTTTAGTGTTAATTTCAATTATATCTATTAGAGAAGCCTCAGATATAACATTAGGAACAACTTCGTTTTTTGAACTAGGCAAAATACTATCTTCACCTTCCTCATCATTCAGGTAAATAAAAAATGGATATATATGGGTCAGATTTACAGTTCGAGATGCTGCATATTGTTTCGTAAAAAAACTAAAATTTTCCTTAAATACAACTCGGCATGCAATAAATTAAGCCTCTGCTGTCTAAACCAAGGGTATGCTTTGACGGGTCTTTCTTGCAGAGATAGGCAAGTATCAGCAGTTCTATTCTCAGTTTGATGTTCAAGCCACGCGGCCTTGTCAAAGTGTATGAACAACTTATTATTCTGCCTTTTCTACTAGGGGTCTTCTTCTTTGATCATTTTTTTTCTTCGGAGTTGCTATTTTTAATCGATAGAAACAATGTTTTAGATACTGCAAAATTTTGCAGTGGTTCAAAATCCCACAAATAAGCATTTAGAAGTAAAAATTAAACGCGCAAAATTTTTAACTAGAAAAAGTAAACATTTTAATTTTTACTATTTATCAAACAAATCCTAGCCCTAGTGCAAATATTTGTATCTTAAAAATTGTAAAAACAAAGTGCATACAAAGTACCAAAAGAATTCTTACAGTTTAAAATACAGAAATTATTATTATCTTTGAACAAATACACTATAAATCATTTTTATATTGCAATAAAATATAAACATTTGCTAAAAATCGATACGAACAGCAAAAACTTACAGGATTGGCAATCAGAATGTCTTTTTTTATAATTTTTATTTTTTGTTTTATATAAATTTTGTAAGGCTTAATCTATTATTTTATTTTTAATTAAAAAGTAGACCCGTTTACTTTTTCAGATTTACCAGTTCCTAGTTAACTAATTTTACGGATACCAAAATAAAGCAAATTTTAAACTGCACAATTGCAACACACTATTTCTAACATGTAGTAAGAGACTAAAAATTATCTGGAACAAACGTATACTGAATGTCTAGAAATCAGGCATTTTATATTTTAAAAGGCGCTTTAGCGTTGTTTTGCGCTTAGTACGATTGTTTATCCTTCAGAACATTGTTTTTATATAGTTCTGTCTATTTTGCGTACGCAAATCACTATAAAAACTGGCAGCGCAGTATTGCACTCTGCAAAGTCTGTTTGTTTGCATATATTTTAGTCTCCAATTTTATTCGTATAAAACGGGTTCAAATTCTAAGATTAATTATTTTCTACTATTAATCAAAATTTTATTTAGAATTTTATATGCGAAAGCTAAATCTAATGTAAAAATACAGCTCTTATATTTTGTAATATGAAATCTAAGTTTAAATAAAAAAACTGTTGGATGAGTCCATGGATTGCTTATTTGCATTAGTAAAAAACCAAAACTAGTCAATATCCTTTATTGTAGAACTCATTGCATATATTTCTATTTTCTGCTTGTTCAAATGTTCAACTTAAGACAAAATTGATTACAATGATGTTATATTTATCAGATGAGATGTTTAAAAACACACAAGTAAAAACAAAATGCACAGTTATACTCAAATCGCATGTTCTTACGTTGCGCGAGTCAAAGGGCTATTTTAGTTTTATTCAAACAAATATTGCCATTTTAAAAATTAGAACCCATAAAACATACCCAAAAACACAAAATAAAATCGCATTACTTGCACTCAAACAATTCTTAACCTATTTTTGTGTCCTTTTAATGTAAAAAAAAATGTACTACCCTATACCCGAAACCATAAACAAGCAAATTTACAGACCTGGTATAATCTTAGATTATACCGTATCTAATAACACATTTATTGCTTCAGTAGCGTCATAAAATATACAACTGCCTAAAAAAAAATGTCACATGCATGAATATTCCATTTCTCGCTGTTTTCTGTTGTCTTATTGTCATTTTTATACCTAAGTTATACTCCTCGGCCGCATTTTTGTTGTAAGTACGTACTTTCTACTTTTTCACGGATAATTCTGGTTTTTAGCTAATGTTTTTGTACGTTCTGGTGACATTTGAGAAGATTTTTACAAATATTTAGTTCTGTTATAGGCGTAATAACACATATATAATATTTACAAAGAATGAGGCATACCATCCAACAGAAAAATGCCAAAGGTGTCAAATTGACGGTTAATTAATGTCATCAAAACCCAACAACACTTTAAAACAAGTTAGAAAGTATGTATGATGACCGGACTTGTAAACGAATTTTTTTTTGTGGCTGACATGTAATTCCTGGTTGTTTTATTTATAAGGTTGATGTGAATCTATGAAAACCGTATTTTGGAAAAAAAAGCAAACAAAAAATGCGTAAGCCTATACTGAAAAAATAAATAAAAGTTTTGTACTTATTTGCGTAAAAAATCTCTGCAAAGCCTAGAAGAACCGCCATTTTTTTCTGTAGTCTCATATTGTAATTGAGGATTTATGTAAATTCATATAAGAACTCAAAGTGCGCTCGGGCACAAACGAGTACAAAGAACCTTACAATGAAATGTATTTAATTCTTTAAAACTTAGAGAAAAACATATTATACACAAAAAAACCTAACTCAGCACTTATTCGTTTTGAAAAATACAGATGTTTTCGTGTTTGTCAAAAAGCAATAATAATGTTTGAGCCGTAAAAAATTATGGAAATTTCCGGGGTTCTAGAAAGCAGAGAATGACTGTAATTGGATTGTTAAAAATAGGACACGTAAACTACTCTATAAGGATGATCTAAATTTTTTTTCTTCTGAAAACTAGGTTGTAGCAATAAATAAATGTTATGACAAAATCAAAAACTGCCTGGTTTGTTTAAATGCTGTTTAATGTATAGTTTTTATTTTGTGTAAGAAAATAGGTTTTTACATAAACAGGTTTTCCTAAATAACTTGGTAAAGATTGTATATTTTTTTTATAATACATGTAAAAAGTACAGCACAAATGCTTTTGCTCTGATTTAATTTTATAATATTTAATAGTTTATTATTAGCGATGGTTTCTAAGTTTTATAAAAGTAGTTGAAAGTACTATTTTAACAATTTTTAAGTGCATTTTAATTCTTGCACGCCTCTGTGCATGTTGTATACATTACATTTAAATCAGGAAAAGTGCCATATAATCAAATATCTGATTACATAATAGAAAATGAATGTTGATCGATAAAGTGGGATTTGTTTATAAAGCCCAGATGAGTGCAACGGTGATTTTGTAGTGTTTTTTAGAGTTTTATACTCCTAAGTTATCATGATTTTTACAACGAATTTCCAACATACAATTATTTCAATATCGCAGACATCGCAACCGTCAAAATATATGTTTTGTCCAGATAAGGTCATATACTGCCAAAAGATCATGAAAAAAAAAGTTGTTTTTCAAAGTTAATTTTATTTTGGCACTTTCTACTATTTGTTGTCCTATTTCTAGTTTTTCTTTGTTTTTTAATGACTATATCTATTTATAGAAGGAATACAATTTATTTCACCGGAAAACCAAAAAACGACAAAAACACAAATGAATATCAATACAGGTATATATTGTGTTTTGTTATCTTTTTACTGAAGTATACCAAAAACCATAAAGTAATTGATTCTTTTTAGAAAAAGTATAAAATCTCAAAATATGTTAATTAAACTTTTTTTAATATAAGATCGTGTGTATTTTTGTTTTTTTTGATATAAGTTTACAACAAAAAAAACCTTTAAAAGTAATAACTATTTAAAAGCTTTATACATTTCAAGAAGTCCTCAATAAATAAAAATCGTGTTAAAATACCAGGTTAAACGTACAAAAAAAGGTTTTTATATGAGCACGGCTATTGCCATGATACACAAAGGCGATAAAAAAGATTTTATATAGCATTGCCATATTATTTTTGAAACTTTTATTGCAGATAATATCCTTAAAACATGCAAAAAAAAAGTAACTGAAATATAATGAAATGGAAATTGACGTGTTTGCTGTAGAATTTGTCACCTCGTTGTTTCCCAAAAGAAAAAAATTTTTACGTAGTTAAATAGAAAGTGTGACAATTGCAGTTTTTCAAAGTAGTTTTACGCTAGGGTTATTTTTTTATTATCCACAATTAAGTGTGCCAAAAAGTTTTGCGGCTGAAGAAAACCTGTAATTAAGTGTTTATTCTTATGTTTGACACCTGATAAAATCGTTCGGGGTTTGACAGTGGGTTCAAATTTATATTGGAGTATATTTAAGAATATCTTTAATTAATATTAAAAAAAAGAAATTAAGATAAGTGATTTTTTAAAATGTTAAATTTTAATTTTGTAGTTAATATTGAAGATAATAAACATTATTTAATATAAAAAGCCCCATCTTAAAAAAACACCTGGTATAAATAAAATACATCATATTTAAAAAAAAACACCGAAAAAGACGAAACAATAGAAATACTGCCTATTAAATTTTTGTAAGTTTAAAAAAAAATTTACACATGATAATATTTTTTAAAATCAACAATAATAACAAAAAAGATTATATAAGCGAAAAAAATTTAAAAGAAATACTTATGATAATACTGAAAATGGATTTTGTCAGCAACCACAACATATTGGTAAAAAAATACCCGTCATACACAGATATTTCATTTAAGAAGATCCTTTAATAGAAGACAAATAAATTAAAGCAGAACGCCGTAATTTTAATCAAAGAAAAATGTATACGAATATAAGAACAACTTTTATTGTGTGCACAAACTATACTGTGCGGTAGAAAAAACCAGTGTCTGATATCAGTTTTTATTTTGGCGTATACTTTGTTAAAGGAATTCATAACGATAGTTGTGGCAAAAATGCAGCATTAAAGGAAAGATTAAAATGGTGATAGCATTTAAAGGAAGAAAAAATAATAAGTGCGCGACAATAAACAGAAAAAAGCAAACGAAACATAGATAGTAAATAAATAAGTGATAGTATACACAATTAATAATTTAAAAAAAAATAAAGAGGACAACAAAACTGTTTCTGGTAATAACAATAATTGAAGAAAAATATGAAGAACAGCTTGCAAAGCAGCAAGTTTTTATGGCTTAAAAAATCTACAAGCGATACAGTACGTAAAA
Organism: Agrenia bidenticulata; assembly: GCA_034694785.1. Classification (NCBI taxonomy): domain Eukaryota; kingdom Metazoa; phylum Arthropoda; class Collembola; order Entomobryomorpha; family Isotomidae; genus Agrenia; species Agrenia bidenticulata. The sequence continues at coordinate 8,897 of JAQFYM010003353.1, read as the reverse complement.
AAATTAAAAAGAATAAAAGATCAAGTAACGCATGAATTTACCAACTAACGAATAGATGTATCTTAAACATGTGTACTTTTACAAAAAAGTTTTCTTAGTGTTTGTATTACCGAGTGTGGCACGATAAATATTGTGGTTTAGTATGTTTTGGTATATCAGAAGATACAGGTACATATGATAGTTAATTTATTTAATCAATAGCAAAACCTTGGACATTAAACAATATACATACCGACAATACTAATTGCCGAGTCGGCTACTACTATTTTAAACAGGTTTAGTACGGTATATGCCATTGTAAAGAAAATTAAACGCTGTTATCATGTTACATTTAAAGATTTAAGATGTTAAGAAGAATGAATAACCATGATTAAATAATATAGGGTTTGTTTTTCCTGCAAAGGTTTGGTAATGATAGAATGTTTCAAAAGCGTATAAATTGTATGCAGAAACAAACTGAGAATGATGGAAGATACGAAAGAATTACACACTGATCTAGAGAAACAGTAGTAAGAAAAAACTGTTATTAGCGAAAAAATTTAAGCTTATTTGCACCTTTAACCAATAATTCCATCTATTCTGTTATAAATACGACTAAACAAAGCTGGGGTATTCACATGAGGATTGTAAAAGATCTTCTGTGTTGATGCATATATACACCTTAAAAAAGTTATCTAACAACGATCCGATATTCCTACCATCGATCACAACAAGTTTGACGCAGGTATTTCGTTGTATTCAAAAATAAAACCCGATTAAGATATACGCCCAACACATTCTTATCAGGGACGTAGGCAAGATTTATGCATATGCAGTTTTTATAAATTTCAGGCTCAAACATGAATTCGTGAATTATACGATCATAAAAAACTATTGGACTTATATATTCGCTACCAAAATGTATCAAGGAGGCGTTATGCTCACCTTTTTCCCCCAAAATTCAGACATCCCTTGATTCCATGCGTGAAAATTTTCTGAAAGGGCGGGCCCGTCCCCCCTGTACCTTCTTATTCGCTACGCCCATAATTTTTATATGCTAGAAAAATAGATAAAAAAGCGGAGATATATTCATTGGCAAAAATATATAATGAGCAATATTTAATTTTACTATAAAATAGTAAAAAAAAACTGAAGCATCTCTTTCGTTGTTTAAACTGTTTGTTTTCATTTAAAGATATTTTGCAGGAGTATATTTTTAAAAAGCGTAAGTGTGTCTATGTTGTTGTCTGAATATACAAGACTTTGAGTTTTTGTATTTAGTTTTTACTGATTAAATAAAAGTAAAAAAGAAAAGAAACAAGAAAAACGAATAGAAAGACATGGACGTAAAAACCAACAATCAAAAGATATAATTTTTTTTTATTACAGGGTTTTTATGATTAATTAATCTTTTTGTTACTTAAGTGCATAGTTATATTTTTTATTTTAGTTTTTTTGTAACCTAAAATAATCCCATTGTAAATTAATTTACTTATTTTGAAATATAATTTAGTTATATGCCAAATTAATTTTATCATTGCACCATACATTATACTACATACCTTATAAAAAATTTGCACCCATAAATATTAAACAAAAAAAATAAAAAAGGTAACAAAAGGGTAAACCAAAAAGACCTTTACTAAAATTTCTTTCTCCTTAATCCTCTAAATGCAAATTCTCTTACATGCATAAAATAATTACGTAAATGATTGCCGGAAATACGCGTTAACGACGTTTTGATAGAGTAAAGTATTTGCTCAAATGTCTCGCAATTAATGCTTTTTACTATGGGTTTTCATTTGGAATATTACTCTTCGATTGGATTAAGTTGTGGGGTATATGCAGGTAAGAAGACAGGTTCGCATTCAGGTGCTCGTAATAAGGTTCTGCGTATTACGGATCCTAATATAGATGCATTGTCCATTCTAAATTTCTTGTTGTACAGGTTTTTCTTCGTTTTTAATTTAGACACCTATAGTAAATTCTTTGAATGTTTTCTGAGTAAATGCTTGGTCCTGTATTTCTTTATTTATCTTCGCATTGTTACTTATTGCAGATATCATGGAGTAATTCTTTGATCTTATTGTCCTATCCGTTTTTCTTGGTGTCGTATTCACTATACTTCGGCCATATTTCTATATTGCGGAGCAACTTATGCCGACTTCGTCCAACAAAAATACTTTGTCGTCTTCAAATGACAAAAATCTATTACAATAATTAAACCTTGCCATCATCGTCACATCTGCATTACGGCATACGGAAACTAGTTGAATGCGTTTAAAGGTATAGAGTAAAGATTTAAGTATAGAATTTAGGGTTGAAACAGACACATTTATATCAAACTGAGCAAAAATGCCACGTTTTAAAGACATAATTTGTATAGAACAATCCTCATCTATTTGAGCTCAATATATTGTATGATATCTGGGTTTATTTTTTTTTTGTTCTAGGGCTTCTTGCAATGATTCGATGGATCCTACCTACATTATGACATACATTTATAATAGATGGGATTGTTTAAGGATTCAAATCTTAATCACGGCCTATTTCAGTAGCGCCTTTGCAGTTTTTATATTTATTTATAATAAGATGTCTTTCGGCATCATTGATGTTTCTTGAAAATGTTGGTTGTAAAGGCATTTCAATAATATGGGTATCTCTTAATATAAATAGATCTCTACTTATCAAGTAAAAAAAGATAAATGATTTTGTGTTAAAGTATAGTGTAACTTATTTAAAATGCATTTAAACATAAATTTATTTTTTTGACCTCAGCATAACCACAATAAAATAAACACATACAATGAAAATAGGGAACAAGCTTTATAATTGCGTTAAGTTATATTAGAATGAAAATAAAAAACAAATAAATGTATTAAACTTGTGTATTTTAGAAATTAAACAGCAAAGCTATTAGTTCTCTAGAAAAGTTATACATCTTTAAGATAAAAAGATTAAATAATATTAAAAACCCTGTATAATGAGTTTTTTATCGATTTTTACTGACCTCACAGGTATATGAACCTTCAGAATATTCATAAGTATAAATTTGATATTATTGTGTTATATATTCATTTTTTAATTTTATCTGATATTTTAGGAAAATATTTTATAAAAATTATATACGGGTTTAAAAAATTTTTTAAGCAGATTTGCTTTTGTATTGTCTTTTACAGCGTTTTGATTATTAATATTTTGTTTTATCTAAACTTGGGGTAGTATGCTGTCAACCCGGGGTCTTTTATTATTATACTAGAAACATAGAATGAACCCAAAAAATATTTCCGCAAATACTGAGTAATAAATTCCAAGAAAATTGCAGAACACGTAATTTTACGATGGTCAAATAAAATGTACTGCATGCTCAACAGTGTGATCTATGCACAGTAGACAGGCACTGGTAATGTGTAAATTCGCCTATAATCGTACTTAAACTATAGAAAATTACGATCAAGTCAAATTGGCATCAAACAATAATCTAGAAAGCATTTGCAAACAAAATTTTATAAATGTAGCTGATTAAGTGTATTATTTGGCTGAAATAAAGTATCCACTAAGAGAATAAACAAAAAAAGTAAGGGCTCTGCTGCATTATGCCTATATGTCTTGGTATAATATAGTTTTTATTACCGAACAATGATATTGCCTATTTTAAATGGCCATGAAAAAAAAAACATTACTTGACCCGCTGTTTTACAGTAAAAATTGTGTTCTAATAGCTGATTCCGCAACAACTTTATAAACAAGCATCATGCTTAATATTACCATTAACGGCTTGTCATTTTTACGCATCAACTGAATTTATTTGCTATTAACCGTGCCAAAAAAAAATCATAGTCCTTTACTCGCTATACTGGAAACTTTATATGTGATATTTCAATTCGTTTAAGATCCGATTTACAAATTAATTTGTCGATATGATATACACAATAGTCGCTGGTGGCGGACTTTTTAAGCCTTGTATAAATTTACAGCAAATTACATGCAAAGCAAATTAACACATAATATAGGACAACTTAAAGCAACGTCCTCGTAAGTTTGTAGTTACATTTCATTTTTAAAAAAAAAAAGTAAAACAAAAATAGTTATAGAATTGAATCAATAATGACTGATTTGAATGTATAAAAATTAATTTTTTCTGATAAGATAGGAAACATGAGCTGAATTTACAAAGTATATTTTAAACAAGTTTTGTGAGATGTCTGATTTTATGACTACAACATATTTTATGAATGATGCAGATATGACCCGAAATTTTTAAAATACATATTTTAAGTTTATTTAAGATTTTTTACAATAAATTTTTTTTATCAGAAAGTATTTAATCTTTACAAAAAAAAATACTTCTGACCGACAGACATATTGAAATATTGAACTCGGTATTTGCATAATAAATTTTTAAAATTTTTTGTATATTTGGGAATTTTATATTAATTAAAAATTCAGATATACATTTTTTTCTATAATTTAATCTATTGCAATGGACTAAGACAGCAGTTTTGTTACCTTCATTCAAAGAAAAAGTCAGCGGAAGAGTGGGGGGGGGGGGTTCCAGGGGGTTTTTTGCTGCCGTTCTTCTTTGACTTGTATTGTAAGCACAGTGGAAGTTGACCCTTAAGAGACAAAACGCTCTAGCTTTGTACATTGTTTTATAACTTTGATTGATTTGTAAAATATAACTAAAAAAAATTGTCTATGTTATCACTGTATCTCAAATGATATTTCTCATCCTCAGAAAACTAACAGAATGCAAAGATCTTTTAAGTTAAACTTGAATAAGCCTTGTTATTACTGAGTTGTGCAACCACTATATAGTATAAAACTGAACAAGATAGAACAACTAAAGTTGACTTAGAATGGCTGTTCCAAAGGCATAAAAAACGACGGCTTGCCAGGTTAAACATAAGCTGTTATGAGTTTTGATAATGGTATGGCGATACGCGCCTGTATTCTTGTATATACAGTCTTGTAATAGTAGTCTGTATACTTGGTTCACGGCAATGAAGATGAACAACGTAAAACAAGAAACAAATTGACTTGGCCGTTTTCCCAAAGTAAATCAATTCCAGAAAAATGTTTAAAAATCTTAAACGTTGAACAAGTTTGGCGAATAGTCATACAAAAAAAAGTAAGCTGATAAGTACCATACGTTTACAAAATGCCATTATTTTATTTAGAAACAGTAAGTTAGAACAGCACAAAAAAAATAAAAAGATATAATTGTCTCATATTGGCGATTTTGCGTACTTTTTCACATTAAAAATAGTTACCGCTATTTTTTCACGCATGGTATACCAAAATGCACATAATTTTGTTTCGTGGCAAGATTATCTTCCTTTAATCTAAGGCTCCGTTGCAAATTTTCTTTCAACTGTGCCAAAAATCGTAAACGCGCAATAAAAAACATACGGCAGCTCTTTAGTTTGGTATGTATGTTTTTTAAAAGTTGGCGCAATGATATGACGGATTAACTGTGTTGTAGCTGTAACCAAGAGGTATAAGAAGAATGTTTTTTTATGCTGACGATAAAAAAAAGCACGGTTTTTAAAGTCAACACATTGTCAATACTCGTTTTTACTTATCGTTAGTTTTTGCATTGCATAGGTTTTAGTAGTTTTATTTTCAAAATAAGACATCTTATATTCACATAAACATGTTTTTATAGCTTTTCAAGCTATGCTTTGCGAAGAGTTACTTGAACCTTGAAAAATGCGTTTTCATTGTTTAAAAAAAAAAAAATTGATTTGATACCGTTTATAGCATATTCTTACAGAAATCATTATTTAATGTTTTACACAATGATCAGATAAGACTATAGTCTTTTTAAAAACACGTTTTGCTGTCAAAGATATTACTGCATCTCATTTGACTTTTTAGAAAGGGTTTTTTATACTCACATAAGTGTGCCTAGCCTGCGACGCTAATGCCTGGCCTACAGTCTAAGGCAAAATCTCGCTATTGGTCGAACGCGAAACCTTGCCATAAGCCGCAGATAATTGGGTAGCTTTTATGCTATTTCACGGTTGTGAACTTTAGCCCAACTAAAATTATGTATTTTTTTATACAAATTTTTTGCAACAAAACCGCGCTTTAATTATTATTGAATATTACCAAAACTGACATAGCTGCATATAAACAACATTTATATGCCGGTCGCATAGCAACAGAACGTTATTAAAGCACTCAGCTATGTGCTAGCATTAGGTAGACAATTACATTTACAGAAAAAACACTCTGTTAGGATAAATAAATGGGTAATTTTCCATTTTACAAAAAAAAATTCTGTAAATCTCTACAGAGGTTTAACACGTTTAACCGCAGGTAGAACTAGTTATCAGGCAATCTTGTCAGCCTTTGATATAAGGGGCTTTTATAGACATTTTATGCTAAAAAAAAGTCAAACTTAAACTGTAACTTTTTATTATAGATTTAACATAAAAATGTATACATAAAACATGAGAAATTATAAAATACGGTTTTTCTACTGTCATATCAGACATACTCTTGTCATATAAAGGTTTTTTCGGCCGACCATCCCCCCCCCCCCGCACCTAGAAAAAAAATGGATTCTTACCCCTGCCTTCATCCCTTCTTTACTTGTGAACGTACAATACCTTTTAAGGCACGCAAATAAATACGGAGTAAGAGCACTTTATCAGCCGAAGTATTAAATTTGCCAAGGTTTTTTAATTCAAAAAGACGTTAGATATACCATTAAATAGAACATTTTCAACATTTTTGCAATACCAATATAAATTATTATAGGTGCGTCATATTTTTTAATAATAGAAAACTAAAAATAAACTAGAAACTTATGTATTTTTCTTGCGGTTCAAGTATAATATAAAACCCCATTATTTCACTTATTAAAAACCGTCATTATACACAAGTTTAAGAAATTTACAGCGCGTTTCCCATTAATCTTTATAAACTATACTTTTTCAGTATGATTTACTGCTAACTGATATATTTTTATTTCATCCAATTTTACATTCATATTGTCTCTTGCTGTTTGCATATGATTAAATAATTTAAATCAATGCATAGTAGTAAAAGACAACCAAAAGTAAGTTTTAGAAAAGTAAAGTAAACAAAAAGGATATTATAGCGCTTATTTTAAAACAAAGCTTTTTGTATAAAAAAATAAAAAATGATACTTGAAAACTTTTCTTTTTGCCAAACTGCATGAAAGAGTGAATGCAATATACGATAGTTTCGTAACTCGTTCTTGGATAATTTTGTGTTTTTTTATTCTTGCTAGTATAATCAAATCAATATATAAAAAGGCACGCTTAAAAGCATTGATCAAAATCATAGTATCTTTTACACAAAGCAATTAAAAAGCAAGCTGTTATGCAAGATCTTCAAAAACTGTACACGGTAGAAAGGTGTTAACTAGTACGTTTAATACCTTTCCCTATTATTTTTTTTTGTTTTTTTGTTACAAAAAACACTAGAAACGTGGAACAGATAAAAATTTCATATAAAAAAAAATCTTTTACCAGCTCAAAAAGCTACACAGTTTTGTTAAAAAGTAATTAAACCATAAGAAAAAACAAATTCTATTAGTTTTAAATATTTGTACCATAGTGAGAGACTTGTAAAAAGCCATTACAAAAAAAATTGTACTAAAATTTAGTGGCTATATATAATGTCAGAAAATACTTTTACATCGGTAAAAAAATATGTATTTTTGAATATGTAAAAAATTATTTAAACCGACACATTTTTTATTCATTATATAAAAGCGCGTATAGTTATCAAGAAAATTTAACAAAATTATTATAAAATTTTATGTAAGTAAAAATCAGTCAAAATAAACATTAAACGTATGAACGTATAAAAAATCTAGATTTGGGTATGTAAATGCGTGTATTTATACTGAAAACACAACAAAGACCAAAAAAACCGTGGTCAAAAATGTTATGAATTTATAAAGTTAGTGTTTAATAATCATACCCCGATTTAGCCAAATATATAATTTTTTTTTTATTATTTTCGATTCAACAATTCACAAAGAATGTAAGACCAACATTAATTCATTTAAACTATACACGTCAGTAGAAGCTTGTAAATAAAGTAAATAAACTTTTACTATAAGACGAAAAAAAGTTTGCGAAACTAAAAATACTTAAAAGTAAGAAAAATTGTGTTTTATAAATTTAGTACTACAAAAATCTTAGTTTTTATTTTATACATGTTGCTAAAAAATATTGACTAAAAAGCAAATTGGTACATTAAACTGCTTAAGCGTAAACTTAGACAATTTCTATACAAAATAAATGAATTTAAGTTAAGACCCGTGCATTAAAGTTGTACGAATTTCTATATGTTAATAGCATAAACAATTCAAAGAGAGTTATAGTTAAAGTTTTTACACTTATCCATAATACAAAAAGTGTTTGTTGAATGAATAGCTAACAATACTTATCATTTATAAGCATATGATGTTTTTATTTACTAACAATTCACAGTTTTTTCTTGAATAGTTCGTTATTATACTTCCAAAAATATAAAAAAGGACATAAGACTGTGATGTACCTTGTAAATTTGCAAGAAGGGACAGATTCTACAAAATATATTTTTGTATAAAACTTTAAAAAAATATTAACTTTTATTTTTTTTTGTAATTTCATAAGTTTTTTATTTGGTTTTACCCCAAAAACAAAAAGTACTGTCTAAATTGTACATGTTAGTTAGGCGTACTAATATCAAAAACAAAACTTTTCGTTGTCCCGCAGAAAACTATGTATTTATCGTTTCTTTACGTTTATGACAAAAATAGTACCTGATAAATGATTGAACGTAACTTAAATATACCAGAATATATTTTTTTGTGCAACACATAAAAATCTCAAAACATAAGTAAACCACAATAAAAGAAAAAAATTGCTTTTAAATACGATTATCTGTAC
>JAQFYM010003352.1:0-18949 GCA_034694785.1 Agrenia bidenticulata | reverse complement strand
AGCGTCTTTTTTGCAACAAAACTATTTTTTTTGTTTCTTTTTTTTGTTCTTATTTTGTCGTTGTTTGTGTATTTTATATTAATTTGTTGGCGACACGTTATCGTTGTTAACAATCTGTTTGCCGTGTCGTGTACAAACGATGCAGAAAAAATACTTACAAATAAAAAGATATAAAAACAACTTTTATGGAAGTTTGTTTTCCGCTTTGACGTATTTCTGTATGAAATGGTTTTTTAGAAATAATAAAAGCATTTTATATGTAAAAATCTTACACACCCACAATAATAAAAAAGCTCTTAGATTTAAACACAATAAAAATATATTGCAACACGGTAATTGTTCATGGTTAACAGTCTAAATCGTTTACTAGTTGGGTTGATGTTTTGTAAAAATTAGCTGCATTGCAAGCAATGATTGCAGTAAATACTTTTTGTATGCATGTTAAGATGCTTATATCAGAATTACATACAGTTGTAGTGTAAATAATGCGAAACTAAAACATTGAATGTAAGGTTAACTAATCAGAAGCGTAGCTTGATATCATATAAAACATAATAGCATAAAAACATGAATACGAAACGAAAAAGATTTTTTTTGTATTACGTGTCATTAATCCATGTGCCATTTTATATGGAAGAAATAAAATGCAAAGGTATTTTATATTATCTTATATAGCAACAAAAAAATTCGTGTAGCAATAACATACGATAACATAACTTTTTTGTTTGTTTCCATGATATTCATTTCGTACCGAACCTTTGAAAACACTAGCCCTAAGAACAATTAAAAACCTGTTACAAAACCATTTTTAAACAACGTAATTCTGTAACAACTATTCTTATTAACAACAAATGATGCTTTTGCAGGTATAGAATAGTTAAAAAGCAAAAAAGATTTTTTTCTATGATAACTGGTGTATCTTGGCTTTTTTTTGTATATATCTGTTATGCTAATAAAACCTTGGTAAATTATCTTTGCTAATACACGTTTGTTAAAATTATATGAGCTTTTTATTTTACAATTGTATACAACGACAGTAGGAAGATCTGCGTGAAAGCAAATTAAGTTTGTCTACATTTTTTTCGCTACTTTTAGACAAAGATTGTGCATCGTATTACATGTCGAATAGACTGCAGTGCATGTTATCACGGTAAGATAACGTTGTACTATATGTGCAAAAACCTTATAAGATGTTATAATAAATTTTAGTATACTTTTATATTATATTAACGTCACGGAAGGGGTAAAAAATAAAAACAAAAAAATCTCCAAGATAGTTAACAATAAAAAACCAATTAGTATACGTGATCATAATTTACAACATAAAATAAAAATGATTATTGATATGCGGGTCTCGAGGTTTGAAATTTATGAAATTGTCGAACAACAATCCGTCTTAACCCTCCCCCCCCACCCTGTAAAAAATCCTGGATATGCCACTAATACACATTAATATAACAACACACACAATTGGCTAATGCAAAAAATTTACAAGAAAACTGATGTTTTTATATTTCCTTCGTTTTTTTATGTGTATTGTTATTTACCATGCATTTATAACATACACTAGGCCATGGACAACAATTTATTGCGCTTTATCTCAGTTTCGGCTACGATATTAAAAAGTTTGCATATGTCAATTGTATCTTGAAAGAAAAATTAGTACGCTCAACTTCCACAGTAATGATATGCAACAAAAAATATTTTTTAATATACGTCACTATGATTTTCCGTGTTCAACACCATACAGAAACTTTTTTTTTACATAAAAGCGGGTTACTGATAACTATCAGCAATACATACATGTGTTAAGTCAACAAAAAATGGCGCATATTGTTTTTTGAAGTTTTTTTTTTATTGACTAGTTTGATCAAAAAAGATATAAAAATTTTTTAGGTTTGTTTACATTAGAAATGTAAATATGTATAAAAAATTCTAAAAAAAAAATGTTTTTTAAAACGAGTTATAAAAAAATATTAAACAAGATTACAATGCAAAATAATATTTAACATGTACTTTCTACTGTTTTTACTTTTTTATACGCCTATGTATCCCTTTTTGGGCGTTTTTTTTTTGTTTTTTAAGATAAAGTTATAAACGGTATTTAAAGGTTTTGACGCCTAGATGTACAATTTTTTCAAACTAAATATATGTTTTGTATGTACCAACTATACATTGTCTAACTTTTAAGCTCTAAATCACATAAATTGTTAACCGCAATTAGACGTTGGCGGCAGCAAAGGGTAAACGTAAAAATTAGAACTAATTAATTTTTGACAATTTCTGTAGAACCAGAAAAAGTAAAAAAATGTCTATCTTATGGTATGACGTATTAAAACTATTTTACAAAATATGTATGAGCGTATAAAGATTAAGTAAACGCACTTTAACTAAAATTTGCAACCTAAAAAACATGGTTCTATGCTTTGATGGCGGTCTCAATACCCACAATCAAACTAAAAAACTAACCCAGCAAACACATAAAAGACAACATAGTATTCAATATAGATTTTATGGGCATTTGTAAAATATAAATCGAGAGTACAAATTTACGGACAAAAAACAAATAAAACCCTATAAAATATTTATATTTCTGAAAAAAAACTAAGAAAAAAGTGTCATCCATAACATCGTATTTTGCATCGTCTTAACTGTTAATATTAAGCATTTTATATTTCGGTAGCCAAAAAAACTCTCATACTAAGCCATAGAAGAATCTGTATAGTGCATTCTAATTTTTGGTTTTTTATTAACTTAACGCAAAAAAAAACGTGCAATTTCGGGCAAAAATGGTTTGTTTCAAACAATAAGTACCACGTTTGTGTATCGAGGCACACGTAGTATTTGTCATTAGGTACTTTTTTGTTAGATAAGATGTTTTTTTCGCGCTTGTATTTAGCTTCTTTTTCGTAAAGTGCAAATTATATGTAAAAAAATACAATTGTAACAATTTTTAATCTTTAGTAGTTTACCCTGCTAAAACCTACAGTATGTTTAAAAGCTGATGTTGTTCTAGAAAATATTTTGTAGTATTGGCAGTAAATTTAAATATTTTTTACACATTATAAAACTTACAAAAGGTAAAAAAAATGTTTTATTGCCTATTTTTAATACTAATGCTTACGATTAAAATTGTTTTAAAAATTTGGAACCGCTGCACTGTATTTGCATGTAGTGACAATATTTGAACTAGTGCAAAAACGGCTAAGAGAAAGAGGTTTTTAAATTGAAAATAAACACTGCAGATAAAAAATCGCGTCACTACCACAAACAATTTTTTTAGCACTGCTTTTGCTGCATAAAATCGCAAAAATATCCTGGTAAATATTATCATATTTTTTAGTACAAAGTTGTATGGCAAATTGTAATTTTACAATACTATCCTAATTTCCGAAATATCTACCTATACCGAAAAAATGCGAGCCCAAACTTATGAATACTCGCAAGCTTGACAGATGTAAAGTAAATATCGACAAATCAACAAAAAACTTTTTTTTCGTACAAAGGGGTACACTGTAAACACTTTTTGGTTTGTAAATACTACAAAATTCAACACAAGAAAACAACCAATATACAGAAGGCGTCAATGTTCCAGCGTATGCATACAAAATAAAGTGCGATCAGGCCATGTCATAAATGAGTTGGGTTTTTCACTATATTAAAACAGTGACGTGGCACGCTGTCAGCAAGCCACAATATAAAAGCCTAAAAATACATGCAAATATTGTTCGTACAGGCGTGGCGCAACATGTGTATACTCACTGAAATAAAAGCAAGTAACTTTGTTAACTAGTTTTGTGGTGTACATAAAAACAAAACATGTTATATGCATAACTGGAATTGTAGAATCATATTATGAATGACCGAAAGAAACCTCTTAAATTTTGTTTTTGACAATAAAAAATCTGTTGAAGATCTCAAAAGTCCTCATAACGGACAAGTCGTGTAGAAAAAAAATATTGTAGTAATAAGTTGCGATTGACAAGTAATAATTTTAGTATCTTTTGCAATTACTTATTAATTTTTTTTGCAAGCAAATTTCAATTTTATTTGATACAAAAGACTTTTTAAAGTACTCTTAAAGCTCAAAAAAAATTCAAAGTGATTTGAATACAAGTAAAGCTCATAAAAAAAAATGGCGTGGTTGCCAAATACAAGAAGCACTACAAAAAATGCTGCCACGGAGATAAAAAAAATACAAATAACTACATTGTAATATTATAACGTTCATTGTAGATATTTGAAAAAATTTTTATTCAGTTTTATTGCTCAAGTTTATGCATCTAACTGCAACTTTGGTCATATTCGCCCAAGCTGCAGCGTTTTCTACCTTAATTGAACATTTGTGGTGGTTGCGGGTAGTTTTTTATTTGTTTACGCAAAAGTTAAACTTTGGCAACATCAGTAATTTTAGCTTTATTGCCTTTTTTTTGTTAAGTAAGTACTAAAATTCATAGCTTATTACCATATCAAATTTAATCATAATAAAAACAATATAAAAAACAACAGGTCGTTGTTAAAGTTATTTTATATGATAATATATTCGATCATAAAACAAAGTGAATGCAGTAAAAGGTCGAATGTACAACAGCGTCGCTATTTAAAAACCAAAACTGGTATTGAGTATTTTTTGAGCAATTATATTAGCCATTATGATAAGATTGTGGTAAAGACTAAAAAGAAAATTACGAAAGTTTTAGTTTATGATAAAAAAATCTTGAATATACATCTGTCCTAGCAAAAGCATGTCAAAGCATACTTTATACAAAATACCCTTATTTTGTATCGGTTGAATTATATTTGCATATTAGATGCATTAAAGCTAAGTTTTTTTTTTCTAATAAAATCTAATGATACACCAAATATTGTTTTCTTTTATTTATGCTTTCACCTTGTAACGGTACCGCTTATTTGCATTTTCTATATCAGTAATTTTTGTATTATATTTTGCATTACTTATTCTAAATTAGGCAAATTGACGATTAAAAGCATAATAGCTTATACGTTTTGCACTGCAAAATCTAAAAAACAATGCGGAAAAATTTTATATTTACAATTAACTAAAGAACGTGGTATTTTGTTATACTCGGGTTTTAAAAAAACATCCAACCTGCTCCATAAATTTTTTTACAAGGATAGACATAACTATCAGTTGCTTCAATGCAACGATACGCATCTAAGCAATATGTAACTGCAAATATCTAATCACACACAGTGGTAACTAGATTTAAAAATAAAATTTAAGCGCAAAACTACGTACTGGACTATAACTTCAAAGTACTCAAGTCATAAACTTTTGTCTCGTATGCATAAAGTATCACGCAACTTGTTTCCAAAGTTCTTTTTCGTTACGTCGTTATTTTTTACGACGTTAATTCTTGCCATTGTTACTTATTTTGTCAGTTTCTTCCTGATATAATCTCCATCACACTATTTTAAGAGACTCCGACTAAGGACTAGTGATAAAGGTGTTTTGTTGTCAAGGAATAGCTGTTTAGTATCTGCATACAATATAATTTTTAATTTTTAATAAATTACGATTTTCCTTTAGTGTAATGCAATGATTAGATACTCAGATATCATTTTACGACAAATAAAATAGTCAGCATGCAATAGAAATCAAGAAAGAAAGTGCAACATTGTATTTTTATCAAAACATATTCGCCTGATTATAGGTTTTTTCCATATTGATCGTACTTGTTTTACAAGTCTCATCTAATGCAAAAAAGAACATTTGGTAATCCGCTCTTTTTACTTCTTTGATTATTCTAAAAAAAGTATTTCATCACATACTTTATCTTTTTATGTAAAAAAAACCTAATATGTATATAATTTGAAACAGCAAGATTCGAACAGTAGACAACACAACCTTTTTGTAGTATACATATGTGTAGCCACTGAAAGAACGTGATAAGCGCTATCACGTACGAATTTATAACAAACATGTGTTTTTCTTACTGTATATTTTTAACTTTTTTTTATATAGTCAAAATTTTTTTTTTTATAAAACTGAGGTTTTATATGCTGAACAGATATTGAAAGAGTAATATCTAAATCTAGTTGCAATTTTATCATGAACAACCAAAAGTTCCCAGTATGAAACCATTCGTAAAACTATGATTCCAAGAGCTTGTTATTATGATGCAATGCTTATCAAAATAAAGCTACCATGCGGTGTTAATATTTTAACAAAAACGTGTGAAAACCTATTTGAGTTTACATATTGCAAATAATTGCTTCTAGACATAATGAGAATTGTTATGTGTGAGTCTAACAAAACATATGTCTTGTCTTAAATATATATCTTTTCTGCCGTTTTACAACCAGACATAAACATTTTATATATTTATTCAGATGGGTACTATTTTCGAAAATATTTTCGGACACGGGGATATATGAGAAAAATCTTTTGAAGATATTTTTTGCTACAAAAGATTTTATAGGAAAAAATTAAAACGATTATACTTAAAAGACAAAAATATAATAATTTAGCATATAAGCGCAAGAATCATTATTTTGTGAGACCTTGTGCACCTAAAGCATTTTTTTTATAATCCTAAGTTTTTGTATATAGAAAAATGTCAAACTAAGATTTTTATACGAGTAACATGTCAGGAAAATATTTTTTATGCATGCATGTACCAACTAGTATGATTGCGTAAAACAAAATTTTACAAATACTTTTTTATTATAGAATGCTACGTAAAATATATCCTTCTTACAGAGAGTTGGCATTAAAACGATTTCTATTTTTAGAAATGTGTGCCGTAGACGTGTGTAAGCATGTCTAAACACAGAAAATAGATTTTGATATTTATCAAATATTTAACATGACTGCAAATGTTGTTTTTTACGTAGTATCATTTTTTAAAATTTTGTTTTTATAGAAAAAAAGTAAATAATGGCCTTCGTTCTATTTTGAAACTATATACTATAAAAAATGTATATTTGACAACAAATAAATCATGTTTTTTACAAAGAAAAATGTAGTTTCTATAAATGAAAGGTTTTTTTTTCTATACCTTTTGTTCAAAACAAGCTAGTTACAAGTTATGTACTGCCACATAGTGTCAGTGTGTAAAAAACATATACACTACGTTTTCTTTTTTACGCAACAACAACTGTTTTTTATACAGGCTCTTAGCAAAGAACGTGGTTACTGTGTACATAAATGCCTGAAATCTAATTTAGTAATTATTACAGTTATAATTGAAATATACGTAAGCCATAGAACCTTCTAAGTTTACCGTTTTGTGTAAAGGTCTATCAACACCGGTAAAATTATTAGTTACAAAGTAAAAGTGTTGCATGCAGACCTTAACAATAATAGTGTTTTTTTTTCATACTTGTAAACATTAGTATTCAATAAAATTTTTTCCAATCTTTAGACGCGCAAACAGTATTTCAGAGTGTTACGATGCATTTGTTCTTTTTGTTTTTGTTAAGTTTGCATATTGTTCTAAAAACTACAAAATGCGATTAAAATTGTATTTGACCAAATTTTCTTAAACAAATTTACAACGGGCTTGTTATGCAGAACCACAAAGTCAGCTGTATTTAAGTTCTGTTTTCATGTTCATTAGTTAAAAGTCGGATACGATAATAAGGTAATATACTAAAGGTAAAAACAATGTAACAATCATCTTTTTGTTTAGAGTGTAAACTACATATTACCTTTTTATTTCGTCTTCTATAAATGTAAAATGCGTTTTAAATAGAATTACTTTATTTTTTGCGTTTTTATAAACTAACAAAAATATAGAAATCCGAAAAAATGCCAAATAGTCTTGTTCAAAATATGAAACAAGAATATAATCGAGTGAACGCCGACAAAAATATGCATTTTGCGAGAAAACATTTTTTTTTTCGGTCGCAACACGGCAATTTGCTGTTCATGGCCTGATTTAACTTTGTATTCTACGTTAGACTTAGTTAATATGCTTAATGTCGATATGTCCAATAATATTTTTATAGCCCATTGAATAAATTCTGTTGTCCAACACTATCACAGAACCCACTTCAAAAAAATGTATTGATTTTTTTGTAAAAAACAATTTACATATGTGGTTATTACTTAATGTTCAGGTATAGGGGGGTGAAAAATATATTTGATAAACAACCTTTCTGGGTAAGTGTACACGGAAAAGTATTGTTTGTAAATACTGTTTATAAACAATTTTTATATATTATATTTTACATTAATTTTAAGTGTCGAAATTGTTAAAATTATTATAAAAAAAATCTGATTTTCAAGGTTTGAAAATATACAAAAAAAATGTAAAAGTAGTTTCCTGCTAGATGAACTTATTTTTTTTGGCATATACAGTTGTTTGTAGTTTATTGTCGATATCTTGGCGATTGTAAACACTAGTATAATGGCTGAAAAGGTAAAATGTTTTTCGAGACAGCAAAAAAAGAGAAATACGCAATTGTATAATTCGAATTACAATATCAAGATATTTATGCAAAAACGCGCATTCCTGCGACTAAGCAGAACATAAAATGCATCATTTGTAGAAATATGAAATTCGTTTGGGGATCGTTTTACAATACAGTGGAATTATATTTACAATATCCTTAAAAAACAGAAAAAAATTTTATAAACAAAATAATACTGAATAAACAATTAAACCGTCTAAAATTGTCCTTTTTATACAACTATTGTATCAAATATACAATTGTCTTAATATACGAAAAATAAATTGAAACGCTTGTAATAATAAATTGATATTTTAATTCAAAAAACGAATATAAACAATCTATACCTACTGAAAATAGAAACTAATTAAACAATTATTTACACGGGCTAACTTTAAACTTTTATTTAACACATGTTATTTTTAAACTTAAATGTAAAATATACTACAGTCTCTTGCAAATCAAAATTGATGCTTAAAATTATTACCCCTAATGCAAGAAGAAGTATGGTTTATGCAATATTTGCAAGAAAAAACATTAAAAATGCGGCAAAGATGCATTTTAATTTTTTTTTATTTATACTCTGCATTTTAACACGTAAAAATTTGTTTCAAAGTTGAAACCTGCCAAAAGCAAACAGTAAGGATAGAAAAAACTTAAATGGTCATATACAAAATTCGAAAGAATCAATAATAATGTTGCGCTGTTGTTTAAAGTAATTGGAGTGCAAGTCTACAGCAAAGGGGATTACATATAGGAGTAGCTGTAATATTAAAAGAAAAAATATATAATCACAAGTATATTTCTTGGGCAAATTGCAGCAGGCGAATTTTTAAAACTTTGTTTTGTGTTAAAATAACAATAAAAAATTAGTCAAAACATATGTTTTTTATAGAACCAATTTTTTAAGCTGACCTCATGTTTCATATTACTATTGGTTTTATGTTTTATTATACAAAATATACTTCGCTATCTTTCTGTTTTGCCGTAAAACACCATATGTACAATATTAAAAAAAACAGCAAAAGTACATTAATGCAAAAAAAAATCTATATGAATGTAGTCATGCACACAAAATTAAAAAAACAAAACACTGCAGTAAAATTGTTGTATAAAATGAACAATACGCTACAATTGTCGTCGATACTTATACGTATTACATTATTCTGTATGCTGATGCAGTGGCGTATCCAGGATTTTTTACGGGGCGAGGGGGGGGGGGGGGGGGGGGGGTTAAGACGGATTTTTTTTTTTTTATAAATTTCTAATCTCGAGACCCAAAGATCGATACTCATTTTTATATTAAATTTGTAAAATATGTACACATACACTATATGCTTTACAAAAATTGTTAACTATCTTGTGAATTTTTTTGTGGTTGTTATTTACCCCTTCCATGATGTAATCAATTATAAAAATAAACTAAAACTTTTTTTAACATTGTACTAGGTTTTTTAAAATATAGTACAACATTTTCTTACCTCGTCAACCTGCACTGCCGTATATTCGACAATGTAGTAAAAACTGCACAATCTTTAGCTACAAGAAGCGAAAAAAGAGAAAACTGAATTTACTGTCAAGCAGATCTTCCTACTATCATTGTATGCAATCGTAATACAATAGCCACATATAATCCGAACTTTGTGTAATGGCAGAGATAGGTTTACAAGATTCTCTAAGAATAACAGATATTTACAAAAAAGAGCAAAGATACGCCATTTATCATAGGTAAAAAACTTTTTTGCTTTGGTAGTATAGTATAAACTTGCAAAAGCACTATTTGTATCTCCAATAAGGCTAGTTGTTTAAAATTACGCTGTTTTTTAAAATGTTTTTTAACAGGTTCATAACAGCTCATTTTACTAGTGTTTTTATTTAAGGTTCTGTACATATGAAAAAAATTATGTAAATTTAAAAAGAAGTTTTATAAGTGTATGTTTATTGGCTCACAAAATTTTCTTGTTGCTTTATAAGATAATATAAAGTACCTTTGCATTTTATGCCTTCCGTATAAAAATGCCACTTCGCTTAATGACACATAATACGTAAAAATAACCTCTTGGCGCGTGATCATGTTTTACCGCTATTTAGTATGTTTTTTAGGCAAGCTACGCTTCTGATTAAATAACCTTTTATTCATTCTATTGATTTTCGCATTATTTTTACACTACAACTGTATGTCAATCTGCTGTAAGCGGTTTATCATGCATACAAAAAGTAAAAACTACAATTATTGTTTGCAATGCAGCCAATGATTAAAAACATCAACCCAGTAGTAAACAATAAAGACCGTTAACCATGAACATCAAAAATGTTGCAATATATTTTTATTGTGTTAAAATACAAGTGCTGTTTAATTATATTGGATTTACATGATTTTTTTATATAAAATGGCTTTTCTATATTGGGAAAAACAATGTCATACAGAAATACGTCAAAGCGGAAAACAAACTTGCTCAAAAGTGGTTTTTTAACCTTTTTTTTTAATGATTTTTTTTTCTACGATTTTGCAATACACGGCAAACAGTTTGTGTACAATAAAAACGTGTCTCTAACAAATATCAATAAAATCCATGAACCACGACAAGTTAAGAACAAAAAAATGAAAAGAAAAACGATATTTTGTTGCAAAAACAAAACGATTATTGAAACCTACAAAATAAAAGAACTGCATCCTGTTATAACAATTTTTTTTAAATTGTGTAAAAAGGCTTTGTATTTTTTTGAAAGAAAACCACTTGCAAACGTTGCATTACTTGCTCTTAAAACGTTCGTTATACACATTGAAGTCGATAAAAAAATATATGCATGCTGTACTTGGTTATTGCTTTTGTAAGATATCAGCATAGTCTTTTTATACCTGCAGACAATAGCAAAAATGTAAATGCTTGTGCTTAAAATGAGCTATTGTCACTATAACAAAGCAAGGAAGAAAAAGTTTCACACTGCATCTTGATGTAGCTATGTATGGTACGACACAAAGTTTTTTTTGTTTAATTGCAGATTTTTTTTGTTGTTTTATAACAATTTTATCTGTCCGCTTTTGCTATGCCATCTTACTATTGCATAGTTTAGTTTGTTTGGCATGTTCTGTGTTTTTACCGTTTTTGTAAACATGAATCCGGATCAGTTTTTGAGGTCCCTTGTAGACTGTTGTCTCATGTTGTTTCTGTAAATGTTGGTTAAATGTTGGCAAACAAGACTATACAAAAAATCTTTCTGCTGTGATATATGGCAAAGAGAATTATGTTAATGAATGAAAGGTTTTACCAAATGTTTTCTTTAAAAAAAAAATAGACACACAACAAAGTTCGTTTAATATACAACGTATAGATGTGTGTAAATACTAATTATGAAACACAATAGACAAGCTACATAATACTTACGTACCTTGTTAGTAAATTTATAAGGTTTTGTATCTAGACGCGTTTATTTTTATTTTTTCGTTGTATGGAACATGTCTTTTTTTTTGGTCTTTTTCTTTTTTTTTTTTGTTAAATAATTACCAGTGCGTTTTGTATTTTACTTTCCGACTACAAAAAAAAAGATTCTGAAATAAATTTAACGTAACTATGGTACGTTAATTTTAGGAGTAAAAATAAGTCTTTTACACTCTTGCCACATATACGCAAGTAGCTGCTTTTATTTTTATGAAACGATTTTTCCAGTAAAATATCTTATGAAGGCGTATTTAAAGTACACAACAATGTCCATGATAGATAAATTGCAAGAGGTAAATATGTAAATGCTGTGATATGTAAATTGCTGTTAAAGTAAGAAACAATAAATTCAATCGTAACAAGCATAGAAAAGAGAGCTTGATTATAATCATAATGCGACTATGTACAAATCACGTACTTAAAAAAAGCATTCAATTATAAACCTCGTGTTTTTGTTGTTTATTTTGTAGCATATTACATTCGTTCATATATTCGACGTTAAAAAAGACCACAATTAAAAAGTTAAACTCATAAATACGATTAAATAAAGTATAGACGAAGAAAATAAAAAAGGCAACAAAGCGTGTCAATGTTTTTTAAGTTTTTTTTTTGTTTTTTGCAAACTAAGAGAAATATGCAGAAATACAACTATGTAGTACGTTGATATTTTTAAACCCTATTGTAACGAAGAAAATTCTTTTTTTTTAAATATTTTTTATTTTTTAAAACAAAAAAATATTTGTTATAAACTAATAAAAAAATTGCTTTATGTAGTAAAAAATCCACCAAAAAAAGAGAAACAACGCATTAATAATAATACTACAAGCGTGAAAAAAACTTTACATTACAACTTTTTATCTATTGTTCTTATGTGACTATATGAATTAAAAAATACTCTATTTACCATGATAATTACAGCATAAACATGTATGTTCTAATACTTGCATTTTGATTTCCGATCTAACAACGACTTAACAATTTCTCATTTTTTTATAAAAAAAAGTAAAGCAATAAAAAAAAGGGGACGTGTTATTTTAACAGTATGGTGTACATCAAGACAAAAAAAATACGGTCTTAGCTTTTTTTTAATTGTCGGAGGTTACATTTTATGTCATTAGTCAATCTAGTTTTCTACAAAAATAAAAAAAAAACAAGTATATTTTTAAAACTACACCAGTAAAAAAATTCTTAAGTTCGTAAATGTAACGAAAAAATAATAATTGTTACGTCAGAATATGTATAAACTATCGTTACCCCCTTAATTTTGGGCAAGTGTTTTTTTACGGGAGGAGTTGAACCACGTGACCTCATCCACCTGAATACGCCATTGTGCTGGTGCATTAAATCGCCTCGTTTTGTGGTTTTTGCTGTCGTCTTTGTATAACTACTTTTAAGAGGTGAATCTATGTAACTAATAGTAGACATCTTCGCAAACGGAAAAAAGCTATTTTTTAACATCACAATAATTTACACAATAAAAAATGCCGCAGTTGTCTATATTGTAAATCTGCCCCATGTGTTTACTAAAAAAAAGCACTCACATCCGCCTACTAATTTTTTTTAATATTGTTAACATAAATATTCCTAAGCAAAGCAACAGTCTATATTGCTAGGCGCCAATTATTATAGTTAATTACAATTGATGCTATAAAATCTTTTTAGATTGCGGCAAAAATTAAATATAATTTATCAAACCCGTATTCTTTACTGCATACAAAATACTTTAACCTATATCTTGCTTACGCAAAGGTACACAAGTAAATTTGTTTAATAGTAAAATACAAAACCGAAGTGATTGTAACATTGACATCGGTGATAACATCTATAATACTGTTTAGGTATTTATGCCTTTATAACACAAGAAGTGCAAAAGAAACAATGTATTATGATATGATATTTTTTAAAAGTGTCTTAATAGTTCGAAGTTCATTTTTTGGTAAAAACTAGTAAATGCTTTCAGCTGACTAAATTTTATCTTTGATTCTAAGAAAATACAAGATTCTGTAGTGTTATGGTTCAACATACTTTTCTGTTTTGTCGCAAATT
Organism: Agrenia bidenticulata; assembly: GCA_034694785.1. Taxonomy (NCBI): domain Eukaryota; kingdom Metazoa; phylum Arthropoda; class Collembola; order Entomobryomorpha; family Isotomidae; genus Agrenia; species Agrenia bidenticulata. Next base: position 5,045 of record JAQFYM010003352.1, on the reverse strand, counting down.
CAATCTACTGCAAGGAAATGTCATCCGAATGCATTGATTTTAGAACAAAATTTATCACGTTTATAAGGAAACTTGCTTTTTTTGCTTTAACCGTGTTTTTTGTACCTATACTTTCTTTTTTTTTATACTGGTAAAAGGGTTATTTTTGTTTGGTTTTTATAGGTTCTGTTCTTGTAACTAAAGCGCAACGATTTGACGAAATTATTTATCGAATATCTGTTCCCTGTAGAAATTTTTACTATGACTTTGTGAATGCGCAGCAGTGTTTCAAAAAAAAAATTATGATTTACATGTCTATTCTCATATAATAAAACGCGAAAACGTCTTTCAGTTAGGTCATAAATCGTTTTATAATAATTTGTTATTGTGTGTTTTTAGATAACAGAATTGTGATCGTGTTTATAACGAACTCGTTTATAAAGATTTGTACTTTATTGCGACTAAACAGCATTATAAACGGCTTACGCATTAGGCCGTTCATATGCATATGTAAGTACATATATTTTTTCTTGCTGGTTCGTATCTTACTTAATCTTGTAAGTAGAACTTTTACATACAAGAGTTTTTCTTATATTTACGACATACTTGACTTTCTTGAAAATTTTTTACTATGCCAAAATATTATTTTTTTTTCACCCAGTATATCAAAGCTTAAATTTCTTACTATAAAACTGCCCAACAGATTGCATTAGCTGCCATTTACAGCTTATTACAGCCTTAAAAGTTTTTTTTTTTTTTAGTTTTGTTATACGCGGTAGTGATCAAATCAGCAAACATGAAATTTTTTACTTTATTATCAAACACATCAAAACATATACTTATAAAAAGTGCATCAGCAGAGGCCAAAAAATCTCTTTTGTAGTCAGTATAACATCAAATACATGCGCTTAAACAGTCTTTGCTTTTTTTGCAAAATAGAAGTTAAAGTTTTAGAGCAAGTATTTTTAGCTATCAAATACACTTACATTTTTTCTGATAAACTTTAATGTTTTTTTACATATTCCTCAACTTTTACATATGTTTCGCAAAAGTATTGCCAGATTAGCATCAAAGATTAGTATTTTTTGTAGTAAAAAGTCAACAAAAATTTAAATGGAAGTTTCTTTGGTAAATTCCAATATATCCAAGCACATAAAAAACATGCATATATCTCTGTTAGAACACAAGTATTTGTTTTTACTTTTTATATAATAAACATTTTAAATATCTCATCGTCGGGTCTTTTTTATTGTTCTGTATACGGGAAAGTATATTTGTATACCCCACTTTACTTTTTCCGGTATAACGCCTTTTATTGCCTGTACAGATACAAATATTTTCAGCTGAATTTTACTTATAACTACTCTACGATGTCTTCGTTATATATAATAAAAAGTTTTAAAAATTAAATTATAGTTCAAAAAGAAATTTTTTACTATTAAACAGTATATAAAAAAAAAATATGTAGGATTAATTATAGTGACCAGCAACATACGCGCCCAGCCCGCCTTTAGGCACGATTTTTACAAGTAGCGAAAAACAAAAAATTAAAAAATATTGTTAATGTTATGTTTTAAGCAAAAAAAAAAATAAATCCATTAATTTTTGGTTTTTCTTTTTTTTTTAACAAAAAAATAATTATTACATATATTTTGTGTGTTTATGGATAATAAATCAGCCATTTTTTATTTTTTTCTAGCAGAATAAGGTTATTGTTGCAGTTTTTTGCGCATAGACGCGTAAGATTGCGGGATGGGAACGAATGGCGCGCTTCGCGCTCCTTAAGTAACTACGAATACAAAAAACCGATAGCGTGCAGTTTTTTTGTAATTTATTTTTCCATTTAGTTTTTAATTTATTACAATAATTAATTATATTTTTTTTATTTACAGGAACAATTTAAATATGAATGTGTAAATACAAAAAAAATTTATATTGAGGTATATAAAAAAGGAGTTCGCAACACTTTTTTATATGTTATATTGTTTTTACAATATAATTTTTGAGCATCACTGGTTGCTATACTTAAGCACGCAAATTGCAAAATAAAAAAAATGCTTTTTGTAAGAAAGTAAGAAGTAAAAATACCCTAAAAAAAATTATAAACGCAGAAAAAAACCTCTATTTGCTATACAGATTTGACAAGAAACTATCAAGCTATTATTTGATGGGTAATTTGTCCGCAAAATATAAGCATATTTCAACAAAGAAGAAGCGCTATCGATATAACATAACAATAACACAAAAAAATAGAAATCTGTAACATGCAACTGTGGCAATTCATACCTACAAGAAGAAAAGCAAGTGTTTTTTTTGTAACTTGGTTGCCAATATAAGGTAGGACAAAAAAATTTTAGAACTGATAAAAAACGTTTGTCGTCGTTTGAACTGCGCGAAAAAAAAGATGCGATAAAAACTAATTGCAAAACAAAAAGCGCAAACATATTGCGTACAAATATATATTCAAAAGAATCCAAATATAAAAAGAAAAAACACTTTTTTGTATTTACATTATAATATTGTCACTTAATCAAAAAATAGTAGTAAAAAAACACAGAAAGTATACTAAATAAAACAGTATGTTTTTAAAACTAGTAAAATTCGACTTAGAGTATCCTTACCCAAGCTGAACAGTTTATCGAGTTGTAAAAAACTCATTTTTGACATTTATACTAATTACGCAAGCATTAACACCAGGAATGCCTTATACGTTTTTTTTTACTAAAGTGTGTGTTCAGACGCAGAACAAAAAGATGTAATAGCACTTTACGATAGCATTTTGCTGTATTACTTATGCATTTTACAAATGTAGACAGCTTGGCTGCCGGGTGGCAAAGATAATTAAATTTTATACAATCGATTAAAATTTTAACAGATAGAGAACAAAGATCAACTCATCATATTTGCAGCGAGAATTTCTAAAAAAAGCATACGTTCATAGTGCGCACAGTATTACGTATGTATTACCGAATAAGTGTCTGCCGACACAATAAAAACTTATCAACCGTTACAAAAAAAAACAGTATATCATTTGGGCACCTCTACAAAAATAATAACTACTACCCAATATCACATTGATCTCTTAAGATATGTGTTTTATAAAGAGTAGGTAGAATAGACGAAAAAAACACACTTACGTAGTAACGAAAAACAATAATTTTTTAATAAATGATAAGAAAACTATAGGCGTGTCTTGGTTATCATTTTCATAAACGTTTTTGACACAAAAACTTTTTTAACAAAAAACGACTTCGTCTTTTTTTTCAGAAACGTTTTTGAATAGATTTTTACAAAAAACATGTATGTCATATGAGAAAAAAAAAATAACAAAAACGTTTTTTAAAACCTTGTCTTTTTTGCGTAATGTTTTTACCGTAAAAACTGTTTTTTATGTCTTGTCTTTTTTTAAAAATACTTATTTTTTTTTTAAAACGTTTTCGAAATGTTTAAAGATTTTTCCACTTTTACAGATATTTTCAACAACTCAGATAAAATATATTGGATTGTTGTTTTTTGTTTCGTTGCAATAAGTCGTTTTTGATGCTATGTAAGCTATTATTTTTTTATTCATTTGTAATCCTATTTACAATTTTTTAATTTTTTTGCATTTTGGCGATAAAATTTTTATATATTAAGTCTATGTTTCTTCTATGTATCTTTATATCCTTAGACGCTATACGAAAAAATATTTTTTTTTACAAACATGTCCTTTTAATTTTTTTTACCCACGCCTAAAGTTGAAGAGGAACTCAGAAACGGTTTTTAAATATTTGAAAAATGTCCAAAAAAAACTTTTTTGCAAAAAAAAAGACATATGCGTTTTTTTTTTTACAGAAACAGTTTTTCCAACACCAATAACGTTTCTATAACAAAAAAAAACACAAAAGTGTTGTTTTCATATAAACTGCTCGTAAAAAACGTTTTTAATAACATTGTTGCTATAAAAAAAGACAAAAGAGTTTTTAAACCACATTTTAGTGCAGAAACACGCTTTAATAATGTTTTTGCCATACTAAAAAGACATAAGTGTCGTTAGAAACTTGTAAAGAATACACATTTTGCCAAAAAAGTTTTTTTAAAACACGTGTTGTTATATAAAGCACGATCTAAATTTTCATAATGAGACAAAGTTTTTGTAAAAAAAAACAACATAAAAAAATTATGAGGATCAAAATGGTTTTAAAATGCATATAAAAAACATTTAAACGGATAATAAAACATACAGGATAAAAATGCGCGCATAAATTTAATAGTAGATACGTAAACGTAAAAAAAAAACACAAACGGTACAGTTGTTTTTATAAAAGCTTAAGTGAGTATATTCAAGTACTGCATATTATTTACACAAAAAACTTAAACTCGAAGTGAATTTTCTGCGGTACATGTATGCAAACATGCTTACATACTATTTGTATTTAACATGTACCGAAAACTAATGTTTGCTAATACAAAAAGTATAAAAAACATATTTAACACGCATAAGATGCAAATATAATAACGAAAAGCAGCTTTTTCAGTAATGACATTTACTTTTTAAGCAAAACGCATAGTCATGTTATATAACTATAAAATAAACTGCTTGTAATTAAATTTGCTTGTATAAATTGTGCAAGAATTTATCAATATGATAATGCGCGCAAAATATTTGTTTTAATTTTAGTAACCAAAGCAACATTTTTAAAATAGGTAAAATAGCATTGTTTGTATTATTTTGTGTCTATAAAATAAAGATTCCCGTTTTAGATTTTATACACCGTTAAAAACATATACTTCTTTTACAATGAGCTTAATGCAGACTTACAGCCGTAGATTCGCAACGGCAATATACGTATTATGTCGAATACACTCCCACTGCTGCAGCGTTATTAATGTGTACTGGGCGCAACATTTAAAGGTATGAAAATATTCCTTTTTTACATTTTATATCCAACTTATTATTACGAAACCCGTCACATCATACACAAAACATCTTTTAAATACCATTTGCAGTAAATTTGCGTCAAAACAAGCATTTTTGCTACGTAATGCTTACGACTTGTTTTATCGGGTATTATTAATATTCTGCA
>JAQFYM010003351.1:0-18949 GCA_034694785.1 Agrenia bidenticulata | reverse complement strand
AAGAGAGTTATCGTGGAGACGGACGGACAGACGGACACTGACATGATCCTATAAGCCCTTGGAGTCGGGCTAAAAATTGTTTTATTAATCTTGCATTTTTACTATTTTGCCACCATAATTTTCTCTTTAATTTAATTCTGACTCTAAGACTCGAGATATAAATTAAGCTGCAGTTGGTAGCGCGATATTATATTTTTACTTTTTTTTCATCCTGATTGTATGAATTATTAATATATTTGTGTTTTCGGGAGAAAAAAATTCATTCATTTGGAGAAGGGTTGGGCTTCTAATTCTGATAGTAGGATTGGTTGATAGTAGGAGCGTCAATCATCAATCATTATATGTAGTTGCTTAAATTTGTTTTCATTCATGCTTCCTAAGTATACCTTCTGTGCACTGCCCGTTCTCCAAGTTTCTTTGTATTGCAAATCTGGTAGCTCTAGATGATAGGTTATAAAAATATGTATTCCAGTTGGAGTTGGGTTTAGATTCGTTAGCGATTTCTTTCTTGGAAGCAATGTCGTAACAATAAGGAGGACATTCAAATTTTAAGGAGAGGTTAGGGTTGGCCAGCTAATTGGATTTTTTCCTTCAAAACACAGATTTGTAAAAGGTATACCTAATTGTTGGTTATTTAATTTGGACTCGAATCTGATTATCACTTAGGTAAGGAAATGTAAGGGTTCTATGCGATTGAGGGTGTACAGTTGTGCGGAGGATTTAATTTATTTTATGGTTATGCTGCGTCAAACTTGCGTGTTTTTATGTGCTTGTTAATTACGAAAGTATTGGGATGAGGACAATAGAGTGACTGAAGGAATGTGAAGTTAATGAAGCAGAAAAGCTTAACTGTGATGATTCTGATGATGAATGAGCGAGTGATCTACTGGGAAGTGGCCAGTAGATGAGGAAATGGAATGCGATTGCAGTATTTGAAGTGGATTTAGCGCTTGGGGGTTCACGGGATGGAATTTTTATAAGCCATGATGGCATGCGATGGAATTTGTTGGAGCGTGAGCGTGATTTCATTCACGCAATCCGGCCATCATCACCGCACCGCAATCATCATCTCCGTTCGCCGAGTTACCATTTCTTTATCATCTCTCCTGGCTCATTTCAGAGGAATTCATTTCGCCTCAAGACACAAGTATAAAGTGTTCTTGTTGTTATTAATTTGATGGCTAGATGCTTGGGCTATTGTCTTTCATGTAGGAATGAGATGTGACGAGTGTAAGGCGTGAAGGAGTTAGCTTAATGGTTTGGCAAAAACATACAATTCTGCCGTCTTGTTCCTGTATTGAAATTTAGGTGAAAATTAATGGCTTTGTAGTATGAAATCGTTTTCCGAATTTGAGATTCTTAATACTGATATGCCCTATTATGGACAATACAGGTTTTTTTAATTTTCTAAATGGATGCCGAATAAAAAAAGATTCCAAATGCATTACGAATTCCATTTCTGGAACTCGCTATGAGTTTGAAAGGTCTGAGTTGTTATTTTTTGTACCTGTAGAAGGTTTCAAGGCTTCTGAACACTACATAAAAAATCGTAAGACTAGCACTGTTAAAAAGCCTTGAGAAGGTTTAAAAAAAATTACAAAATTTAGCTTAGAAAATGATTGATATAAATAGCGTTTTAAAGACTTCTTCTTCACACCACTTGAAAAAACCAAGAGAATTGCAAGTGTGTTTGCTCTTATTTTGAGGGTTGTCAAATTCCTTATTAGTCAGTCAAGTTTGAGGTCCTTCTGATTTAATTTAGTGGACAGATATTTTTACATCATCCAATCAACATATAAGCCACTAGGAAAATAAATTGCTTTAGTATAGCCTAGCTTAAACTTATTTGTGTATCCTTCGGGGATTGAGAGCGACTGGATCGGTTCAGTATTGGTAAATTTACCTATTTCTAGCCTTATGTTTCTAAATTAAGGTAGGGTAAGGTGAAGGCTTGACAGGGGGTTGTATTATTTTTCTACTACAATATGCGTTGACCATATATAGGTAGGAGTATGGATGCAACGACGTAATATTTAAGCTGCTTTTTAACGTATTCCTCCTCCAAAGAGATTGAATGAATGAGAGAAACTTGAATGTAGGCTTGGCCGTTTCATTTTCATTCATAGGCTGCGTTCATTCATAAAATTACCTTTTCTATGTTGAGAAGGTAGCTTGTTTCCCAAAATTCATTTTGGCCCATTTGTGATTCTAAATGAGTGTTAATTTGTTCACTCCTTGCGCAATACACAAGCCCGGCGTTTTGTCTCATAGCAACTTCAAAAGCGTTCAATTCGGCTTTCAACTATTTCATAGAGAAAGACAGCTTCGATATCATGGACCATGTGATTTCTAAATGGCTTGAACTACATAGTGTCTTGTAGTGCATATAACAACTGTAGTCCTCCTTGGGAGTTTTTGTTGATAAAAATAGGAGGCTTTACAATGACTACATTCTCTGCTTAGCAGTCCCAATATAAATTCCCTACCTGGCCTTTGAACATCTAGCTCTGGGCATTATTAGAGTCTCTTCTTGGAGTTTAATCGAAAGAAAAGTTAACTATGCAAAGCAGAAATTAAAGTAATTGATACTTGCTTTTCATGCATGATTACTTGAACTGAAAGGTATTTTTTTCTTTGTCGTGAAGTGATATTCAAAAGATGTACTTGGGCAAGGATAATATCATCACTCTTGTATCATTCCTCCAGGTGTGCATGGTTGAAACTTGAATAAAATGCGTGGCAGTGGGCTTGGCCCGTTGGACTGCACCCAAAAATTAGTGCGTGTACTTACTTAACTACATCTTCTTAGGAGCTCTGAAATATTCAAACGCCAAGATTTTTAGAGAAACTGTTAGATTGTATTTATGTAGTATTCAGTCAGCAAGTTGTCTCTCTAATCCGGTCCAGTCACCCATCAATGTTTATGAAATCATGCATGTTGTATGTATCAGAATTGTCTTGGTACCAAACGATGTCTGACTGAATTGAAGCGGTCCAGCCGTGAAGTCATCATGTCAGATGTCCTTTCGAATAACCCTAAGCGGCCTTCATGTTTCAAATGAATGAATATCATTTTCAGAAGGATTCGATAAAACCGATTAGTCTTATGCATTGTAATATTTTAGCTTCTTACAGGAGGACATTTAAGTTTAGGGAGGAGAGGCATTGTTGAGTAAATGAGAAGGCATCTGCATTGTTCGTATTGTGCCCTTCGAAATATAAAATAAGTATTTTTGAGAGAAGTGTGGGATCGGTTGGAGTGGTCATTTGAAGATTTGAGCTGACGTAAGGATTATTCAATGAATGAATTACATGAATGAGTGAACGTAAAAAGTGGGTGAGGGTATGAATGAATGAATGAATTGCGAAATAACTTTTCCATTTACTCATTCATCCGTACATTGAACAATCAACATTGTTGTTGAGGGAATGGCTCTCTGATGTGTGAGAGGACTAGAGTAGCTAACTTAAATGCAAAGGAAGTAATTGAAGGGCTTGTCTAGCCACCTGGATAATAATGCATGGGAGTTAGGAGCTAATAGCAGCAGACGCAGGAGAACCTTCAGGTGGAGTAATCCAAGATAATAACGAGCGAGAAAAACACATCCAGTCAGCCTTCTATTTTGCGGCCAAGCCTTAATAATAAATTGATATTCTTCATCTTTATTGCATTTTAATAAGCTTGAATATTCTGGGGGATGATAAACAAGAAATAATTGCGACTGATGTTAGATGGAGATGAGGGGGGAGTGTAATAGGCTATGACGGTAGCATGCATGCATTATGGATTAAGAACTATCAAGGAGACAATATTTGATGGCTCTTGGTTTATTTACAGGTATTAGAAATCGATCCTTTCTGGCAGCCTACGACCGAAGAGGAGTACTTACACTTTGGGGAGAAAGCTGATACTCAAAACCGAGCGAGGAAGTACATGAATGGAGTTCGGAAAAGGAAGGGATTAAGGGTTGAAGAAAAGATTGTCGAATTCGCCGAAAAGCAAAGAACCCTTACGAGGAATAAGTAATTATTTCCAGAACCATTCGGTATATTTTTTGAAAGAAAGGACAGACAATGTTTATGCTGCTATTGCTGGAAATGTGCAGGAATTATATTTTTGAATTTTCTCCAACATTTTCATTGGACTTGTGTAATTAATAAATATGATTTTTTGTTGTATCAAAGATCTTTGATCAAATTCATCATTGATTAATATTTTGGAAAATATTGAAATTGCTTTTATTTACTCTAATTTGTGCATCCAATATCATCGGACTTTCATCAGGTTTAGTCTGAACTTTATATTATATGTTTACATGATATTTAAATACGAGTTATTGGAAATTCAAACATAGGTGTTACCAGACTATTGTTTTTAAGCCCAAGTCACTTATTTTTATTTGTGTGTTTCTCCTATCCCAATACTTTACTCTACATTTATCTGACAACAATTTAATGAAAGTCAACACAAACCATTTCGACGAGATAGACGGCAGCGATACCTATCATGGTTGAACAGCGCCAGAGAGACATGGATGCTTCCGAGAGGACATCAAGTCTTTTAGAGCTAAAATACTAGATGGTACAATAACGCTGACGAATGAAAATTTTATAATATTTAGTACCAAATTACTTTTCAAGTAGCAGATTAATTTGCTATCCAAGTACACCAAAGATATTTTTGAATGCATATTCACCACTCAGGTTAACTTATCTGATCAAGCTTTGGGCAAGCATACCATATAGTTGATAGTTGATAGTGTTCATGCACGTTCAGATGTATCTAAAATAGTCTGCAATTCAAAAAAATATATAGATCACTCTCATTCCATAATACGTAAAATTAAACAGATAATACTTAAATTCTAGAGGTAAATGACAATTTGTGGCTCAAATTTTTTTTCGGGTCCCTGTAAATATTTCGTATGATACAATATATTCCTGTGAAGTTTCTATCTGTTTACATGACTATGTTTGTATCAGTGAAACGTGCTGATGATAGGGAAAAACAAATTGGCATTTAACTGATGAATAGATTTTAGGGGGAAACCATGCAATTTATGCTACTACACAGGGCATGTGATCGGAGATTGGACCTTGACATCTGATGATATTCAGAGTCACAAGCATACACTCATGGATTTTTCATGTTGTTAAGTTAAAGCCTACCCATCATTACAGATACCTAGGCTTCATTTCATCAACGCCATACGCCACTGATTACTAAACATAACTACTAGCATGGATGCAGATTAGAAAAGCCTTGGGAGCTGGATGTCCCAAAATTTGCATTTAACAAAACTAACAATGAAAGAAATAAAAATCATTTAACTACCCCTCCATCACTCTCGCTGCTGGTTACATGAATATTTTCAGTAATAAACAACTGCCGCTGTTTTACCGTTCAGTATTAAATACTTGTTTTAACTGTGGATGAAAATCAAGTCACATAATGAGCAGCTTCAGGACTGGATACAAGCTGGAAAACTTCTTGATATGGAACGTAAATGTATCATCAGTCGAAGGTTTGAAAATTGTGGCATTCTAAGTTCTTGTAAAAATCGTGGAAATTCATATTGTATGATTTTTTATACAAGGATTTTCGGGCGTATTTATGGTGGTGTTGTGTGCAGCATTGGTTTACGAGGGAATCCGGACATTTCGGGATGTTTTAATGAATCGATTTTTAAACAAGCGGAAATTGTTGTCCAATCCATCGTCCTCCTCAGTTCCAGTGAAGTTTGTTAAGTCATCAGTTACGGATAAGAATACCCAAGATGAGCTGGACAAAGATATCATTCACATTAAATATCCTGAAAAGGGATTACAGGGGGAAGGCATAGTCCACATTGCTTCAAAAAAATGCTGTTCATCACCAGCCCAAGAACTTCTGGATGAAGTTCCGAACGGCTGTCAATTTGCTGGAATTTTAGAATTATCGATTTCCACGGTGCTACATATAATCTACACTTGTATTGGACACACGATAATGCTTGCAGTGATGACGTTTAATGTATGGGTTCTAGTAGCTGTAGTGGTTGGAACGGGCATTGGATATTTCATTTTCGATATTTTGAAAAGAAAGTTAAATGAAACTCATTAAGGTTTAGAAAATTTCTGAAGATTCGTGACACTTACAATTAGAAACATTCAACAAATGTCCAACATGTCACTAATAACAGTAAATATTTATTTAACATTTGAGTGGCTATTAGATAATCAGCACAGCAGATTGCCTTAGCTTACCAGTTAAAACTGTATAAAAATCCAGATTTCAATACTTTTAGAAATAGCTTTATATTTTACAACTCTATTTAACATAATCTCGGTGTTTACAACAAAAACTAATATATTGTATGAAAGTTGTTATCATAATGGCACGGTATGACTGTATTTGTATGTATTTCTGGAAGTTTAAAGTATGGAATTAGATTGGAGTAGTTTTTGTCTAATTTTTCTGTAATGTAGGAAACTAACCTAAGCATATGTATTTGAGTTGTGAAACATATGAGTTTTGCTCAAATTAGCTATTTAGCCAATATCAAATTTTGATCGAGGCACGATCATAGATCAACATTGTCAATTGTGTTCATCGAGTAAATAATTAACTAGTTGAGAGTACGAACAAGTTCATCCTTGCATGGATTGTGCAGCGTCCAATCCCATCACAAATCTCCATTCTCTAAAGCTTTGTTAATTTCATTAACTACTTTAAGCATTATCAGGTTCTGTGGTGTTCCAATTTTAAAAGAAGCGTCCAGCAAGGTTGTATCTCTGAGATGGGTTGCAATAAATTGAATTCTTCCAATGGACTTGTCAGTCAAATGGTTCTTGACGAGATCTATCATCTGTTTTTCACAATCATTAACGGCTTTTAAAAGGAAGTTCTGATCGTAACTGAATTCCACCTACAATTTCATCCAGAACATACATAAAGTGATATTGCATTTGGTTGGTAATAGAATCATTGACAACTCTCTACCTCAGTGAAGCTAGCAATTGTCTTTGCAATCATTCGGAACTTGTTTGCAAAGTTCATGGCCAAGTTTTCTTCTTCTTTAGAAAACTGTTCGTTTTGCACCAAAATCCCAATCTTTATTGAAAGTTTAATGATATTTTTTACGAATTTCTCCGCCAGCTTCTTGTCATTAGTCTGAAATGAAATTTTTATTTATTAGGATAACTTAATAGTTTTCTAGATGAAAGTTTTCTACATTTTCTAGTGAGTGTGAATACATATATAGTTCATACGTGTTTTTTTATAAGTTGATATAGTAAATCCAATAAGGTGGACAAGTTCTCGTTGATAAACACCTTTGCAGCTTTCCTGCTGGAGAGCTGACCGAGTATTTTTTTCTGTGCTCGAACTGCAAAGTCTTTAGACTTGAAATTGTTTGGCTCGGAATTCATTATGTATTCTTGAATTGTATTCAATCGTTGGTATCTCAGATCGTCTTAAATTCTTTTAAAAAGAGGGAAAGATTTATTTTACACTGAGTACCAAATAATTTTGGCTACTTTTTTGTATACTTTTTTCGATATAGCTGTAGTTTTAACATACCTCTTGAGATTCAAGCTTAGACGTGACCGTTGAGAGACTTCAATTCATTTAGCTGGTACCAATTTTATAAATTCAGCAATCCCAAAAGAATAATTTAAAATTTTGTTTATTCATCGTCCATCGATGAAATAAGGTTCCAATAATCGGTTGGCTTAACAGTCTGATTATTTCTTCAATTTCAAGCTTAGCCTAAAAGAAAAACATGATCACAATTAGACTTTTTCAAAGACCTCATGAATATCTTAGCCTTAGTATCGTAATGAAAATTAAATATTCAATTACGTTTGAAAGCCGTTGCGACTGTTATTTGCTTGTATGAATACAAAATACTCATAAAAATAATAATGGGAAAAACATTTAATATGCAATGTTTTTATGATTCCCGAAACCAGTTTCGTTTAATTTCTAAAAATAGGTGCTTGCAATACAATGTTGGAAAAGTATTTCTAAGAAGTCACTTGCCTCGTGGTTAATACAATTTATGTTGAAATCGTAGCTATCAAGTCGTCAGTTTGGGGTTTAATGTAAAATTTACTTATCTTATCATTAGTCATAACAGGCACTATGCAATATGCAATTCTTATCTGCCACAATAATCCTTGTATCAGCTTCACCTCCTAAATATTCTCGTTTCCATATCATGTTTCCCGTACATGAACTTTACATGAATGAATTCTATGTTTGACGTTCTTATACATTGTAATATATTGTACGTAAAATATATAACGAACCCAAATAAAATGTCATTCAAATTGAATCACAATCCATCACAGTGCACAATATTTATCATAACTACAACTAACAATCAAACTAGAACTGGATCAAAAAGTTTAAAACCCAAAATTGACGGATTTAGTTGTTCAGGGATAAATGTTGTTTAAAATAACCGTTCTAAACTTTCCTTATTTGTATGTTGTTTATTACAGAATTTATGTTTTTATCCTGCAGTAAAAGTTACTCGTATCAAATGTACTTTCCCATTCCTAGAACACTTACAGATAGGATTATGTTTCACTAGGTTTTGATCACAATACACGACAGTTTAGCTCCAAATGACAGGCCATGACTAAATTTGCTAGCTAGCAATTTAGTACATGATTGCACTAGATAGTGAATACTAACACTAAACCATTACATTGTACTAGGATTGTAAGCAAGACTTTTGTGTCTCTTCGGTAATTTATCTTATCAAGTGGTAAACCTCCCATTTAGTTTCCTGTATTACTGTTGATGCTTACACAAGTAAAGGCTTATGTTCCTCTTTAGTTAAGCGCAGACAAATCTCATACTATAATTTCGGTAACATTTATGCACTGATGAGTCTATATTTATTCCATTATCATTTTGCAAGGTTGCAATATCCATATTATTTGTCAAATCCACCATCTCTACGACATGCCTGCTTATTAAGTACGACTGCAGGTTATTTTACAATGTTTGATAAATAATGCATAAACTATTCTATTATATTATGTTGCTTCAAAAAAAATTCAAGGTATAGGAAACAAATCGTAAATTGTATTAATTGAATCTCAATTTAAATTGACCTTACCTTACACGATGCAGATGTGCTGACTCTTTATTTGTCGATAAAATTTATCACTGAAATAGGAAGACAGTCAATTTGGTGACTAATGTCCAGTTCCAGTTTTGAATATTAATTTTCACTCCATCAAGTTGGAATCAATACGGCACACACGAATGGGAAAACACTTGGGCCTTAATTATCAGATTATCACAGGGATCTAGAATTTACCCGCATTGCAGTTGCTGGTCTCCAAAAAATCTGTTAAAAATACACCAAAGACTCCTCTGAAATTGAGTTCATGTCCCCGTCGGAATCCGATATTCGCGGAGTCTCGTAGGCTGTAGACTAATATATTGTTATTCACAACTCCGACAACTCGTGTGTGCTTTGTGCATTTTAGCTGTTGTTATGCGTCACTCAATATTTACTAAACATCGAAGTAACGCTGAATTCACTAACCGGTACTGAAGGTTGAAAATTTATTGTGAACAAAGCAAAGATTTATGCTTTCATCCGCTTTTAATGGTAGATGAAAATAGTCAGATTAGATATTGTATTTCCTTTTAGTTGTAAGATAATGTGGAGGATTTATGATCACTACCTTCGGAAATCCGGAACTTAAAAAATTAATTAATCTTGCATGTCTCCCTCTGATTTCTGCAACACCTAATAATAATTCTTCTGCAGTTCATATATGCTAAAAATTCTAACACTCTAACAGTATTTAATAATCAGTTTATATAGATCTTAAAGGCCAATTAAAAATTATGGTATTTTATCTAGAGGTTTTTTTAATTTTAAGTATTAAGTTTTAGGCACACATTTGTATTCTGCCATATTTCATGGATTTTTCGAGATCTTTGGAGCATGAAATATTGATGAAATTCTATTTAGAAAATAATGGAAGTAATCAAACAAAAATTCTACCTGAAATATATTCTGTTGTAGAATATTATGCCAGTGCAGTAGCTGAAGACAATGTTACTATTCCTATAGTCTTCCTTGATGAAATTCGGATTAACTGTCAAGTTTCAGTGAAGTTCTTATAGCTCTCTTGTTAAGTGAAATGTACACTAACGAGAAAGGGGAGATCACTTCCAATGTATTTTTTGGTTTCATATTAGCACAGGATCAAGACAAGAAAAGGTTTCACGACCCTATTCGGTGAACTGTTGGGAAATAAGAAAAAGGTATTTGCCAGATGGCTTTTGGTATTCGAGATGCAGGCAGATGGTCATTCATGTTAACTGCCCTTCCTTTATATCCTTACAAGATTTAAGTCAGGAAATTATAAGAGATAGCACTTTTCCTCCTGTCTTGAATAGACAAGTCATATTGAACAAACATTTTCAAAAATCCGAATTAAATTAGTTTTTAATGCCAACTGTTCAACTGTTCAAAAATTAATACTGAGATGTTGCAAATGTTTGACAATAATAAATTCGAATAAAAGAAATTGTTTACTTTTCATCGAAAATCGATGACTAACCTGATGTTCCGATGTCTTCATTAACATGACCCTTCTGAATACGTCCAATTGTTCAATACGAATTCTGAATCAAGATGCAAGATGGTCCTTGATCAATACCTCAAAAAACACATTAACCGAAACCGACTTATTTTATTATAACCAACATATAGAGAGACTGAAGTAGACTAGTTGCTTTTATTCTCTCCGACAAAAATTCAATATTAAGACGTGTCAGATTTTTTAAAGGATTAAATTTAATACCTGGGACCGATTTGATTTAGAATTGTTGACTTATAAATAACCGACTGATTGGAAATCCCAGCAAACTTAATCGTTACTACAAATATTCGTTAAATCTTTACTGTATCCCACAATGTATAATATTTATTTTACCTATTTTATGTAATGGTACCTTGACTTGTGGAATGGTATGTAGCATGAAGTTGTAATCAACCCTTTGCATTACAAACAACAACTCGTTTGAACACTAAGAAACAGCTTCAAGGTACATATTGCTGCTATTGAACGACTCTACAAAGTTCATTATGCAGAAGAAATGTTTGACTAAATTGAGAATGCAAGAAAACTACATTGAAACGGATCGTCAAAGCCAAAACTGGAAAAGCATCCCACGTCCTTATATTTTCACATATGAACTCATTGTAAATTCTTACTCAGCATGATCTTTGAAATTCGAATGGGAAAATTAAGCATGCCAACCACACAATATATTCCAACACCTTAGGCAGTATTTATATTTTATTGCAAGACAAAATTAACCGAGATACAATCCAGCCGCAAAATTGATTTATTATGTGTCGATTAAAATTACAATTGGGATGACGATGGATTTCTTTTGTTTCTATGTTTAAAATGGCCAATGGTTTCATTACGTTCCACAGCGAAAAGCTTCAATATTTTTTAAAAATAATTAAGACAGGAAATAGTATATATTGAAGGACTTTATGGACCAAAGCAGATACAATTATTATTAAATATCAATTTAAACAAAAAATGGGAAGTTGTTCTTGAATAATGTCATGATGAAAACAGACGAAGCAGTGCCTATTATTTAGAGTTGATGAAGCCTGAATATTTTTATTGTAAATAGAAGCACATTGATTTTCTGTTTCTGTATATTTTTGTGGCTCAAAATTCCTAAGCACTTGACTTTCCGGCCATCCTACGCTCAATAATCCAGACAACGATTGCAAATAAGAGACCAGCAATCATGAAATAGAACAAACCAGCCATTTCACTCAGATGAAGTTGATCAAAATCATCCTGTTTATTAAAATCCAAAATTAAATTAAATGTCTTTCAAACTTGAATAACTGTACAATTTAATAATTCCTAACCTCGTCAACATCTCCATCATCATCATCGTCGTCATCATCACCGGCGCAAGTTCCTTCATTCCACCATTTATCTACAAGTTCCTCAAGCTCTCCGTTTTCTTTCAATTCCAAAATGGCCAAGTTGACTCGATCACTTTATTAAGGGACACTGTATTTTTAATCTTCATTTGGATAAATATTTTCCTTATTAATTTTATTAAACCTGTATGGGGATCCTTTGACAGTAGCGATAGCGTAACCTTTTGATGGACCGAATTCCTCTTCAACGCTAATCAAGTCACAAGGAGCTTTGGATGTGAAGTACTCAGCAATAGGAGACTCAATCAATAATGCAAAGTTACCTAGAATATTATGATCGGATTAGTAGCAATACTTAACCAATGACTCTAATTTTTTTATAGTTAATTAGCTTTGTTTATTAACTTGTACCTTCCCGAACTTTTTCCAGCCCTTCAGCATAATTAGCTACCAAAGTATCCTTGTTATTCATGACTTCCAACATGGTTTTATACAATGGATTGTCCGATTTCTATTTCCACAAATCGTTATGAGGTGATTTTTCAAATTTTTGTCAATTGACGTTATAGGGTCAAAAATAAAAATAACCTGGAAATAAGCTTCGGTTGATCCATTATCGATGATACCGTATGAAATGTCATCACCTTGCTTTACCAGTTCTTCGACAGAATCAATTTCGTGAGCAGCATGAGCATCTGAATCCGCAATTCTTTGAGCAGCCAAACTAGCTGTATACGCGCCGATAACAATAATAATGAAAACTAAGAACACGAACCTCACAACTTTTCCTGTGAGGGACCTATATTATATAAATACATATAAATGTAATGCAAGACCTCATTATAAATTTGAATTCCACTTAAGCTCTTACTCTGGTCTATAAATAGAGTCTTGTCGCAAAAAAGTAAGAACCCCTTCTCCATGAGTTTCTGGGTTCTTGAAAGACCACTCAACAATCAAAGAAACGAGGACCAGTCCAATGATAGAAGCCAAAATTGCAGTCCATACGAATCCGTGGAAAGGTAATAAGAAGGTGTACGTTGCATCGGATTCATCTTCTTCTTCTGGAGGCTCCTGGAGCAATATGCTCAATTGAAAATCTTGGAAGGGCGTTGAAAAGTCGACAACTTTAGCCCTAGCTGCCGTTATCGTCAAAGGGGCAATTGCCATGTCCGCTTCCTATTACTTAGGCAAAAAAGCTTGCTATCTAAATGTTTCATTGGTGAATGGCTGATTTAAATTGAATTATCACTTTATTAATGAGTTCACCAATCATGCCATTCCATCCTCCCCTGGCCGATGAATTAGTCTGACTTCCATACTTTCCATCCTTGACCGCGTGGATTTCATCTGTACAATGCATCGATAATAGTTCAAGATATTTTCTTTTTGCATTTGAAATATTCATAAGTTAATACGTTCGACATCTAGGATTTCAGAAATTTTCTCTGCAAGATCTTCACAGAATCCAACAAGTTTATCTTCATCTCCATCATCTCCCGTCATTAAGTAGGGTTCATTCTTGAAAATAACAATATTAAAATCAGAAACCATCCACCGGAAAGCTTCGAGCATCTTTCCATGTGAAAAAGTGTTTCTTACCAAAATACTAGTAATGCGGATTTTCTGTTTTTGTGCGCTTACATTGCTCACCAAAAGCAATGCAGCCATACCGATCAGTAAAATTGGCTTTGGAAACATTGTGATAGCCCTCAGTAGCGTTTAATATGACAGTTCTGATTATCAAAATTATCAAATTAAGTAACCAACAATTATCAGGTAATAATTCTTTCCCAATGCTACAATTTCCAGTATCACAAATAGAGTTTGTATTCAATGGTATAAGCAAGGATGACAAATTTGGTGTTTTAACTAGGGCTTACCAACGCTTGCAGAATATCGGTCCTTCTTCGACTAGACGAAGTAATACTAGAAGCTGGGTTACAAAATGTAAAAAGAATTTGGGTGACAATCCAAATCTCATATAACACTACCTACTAGATGCTCGGAATAGCTAAGCTGATCTACATGTATATCAACTAGAAGTAGATGATAGAATTGTTAGTTTGTAGTTAATACTTGAGCTAACGAGCAAGGTTATATGTCAGGGGATTCAAGTATAGAAATTTCAACCATTAAATAAACACATGAGGTTGGATATTCTTATTCTTCGTTCTTTCCACAAGATTCGGATTTGCGAATCCGTAGTAGCAAAATATCTAAATATAATCTTTCCCTGCAAAAATAAGAATTACTTCCTCTCCAATGTTCAGTCATCGTGATCTTGATCTTTCAGCTCTAAAGAATGAGATTCAGACCGAGTTTTGTATCGACGCTTTATTTGTCTTAGAAGTTTACATTTGTGTGATATGTGTATCATGTACGGAAGTAGGTATGGAATAAATGCGATTTCCGAATCAATGTTGCAGAACTAGATCGAGGTTATAGGGTTTAATTTGCTATGTTAGTCTATTTTCGTTCCAAAAACCAAAAACACATGCAAGCTTTCATGGTGGAAGATGTGGCTTTGAATGGCATTGTAAACTCAGAGAAAAAGATTTGCAAATCGGATTTCAGAGATACCGAAAATTTAATCAGAACTTACCCATCACATCTTAAGAATAAAACGAAAATTCTGGATTTTAGTATCCCACATTGCTTGATTGCTTTTCAATATGAAGACAAATTCATAAAATATGGTTATGTATATGGTGAATAAGTGGACTTGTGGTTGTAGATGTAATTTCTCCTTTCCTGTAATTTTTTCTGCTTAATTCGCTACTTATTTAATTATTATAGACTTTTCTCATCTACTATTCACTTAAGAGAACATTGCAAGCCTTAATTTGTATTACAAATATTTCGTGGTGTAAATTGTTTAGGATGCTCATGTGTTAAACTTTTAGTGTGAAGAAGAAACTTAATAATATGTTTTCAAAAACTTTCATTTTTCTATATTTTTATAATAATACTAAAATCAACCTCAATGATACAAATTTATAACAAGTTGGGACGTACAAATAGGTACCGATACAGGATTCAACTTTATAGATTGTCTGTAAATAGATAAAAAATAACTGAAACTTATATTATGAAATTCTATTAATTCTATCAAATTCCTTCGTTGCTTGGTACTTGATACTTACTTGGAATTTGTAGTGCATAGTGCATGGTGGCTTGGATCACTTAGAATTTAGAACAAGATGACTATGCGATATAGTTGTAAGTGTCTTTAGCGTCTGCATCTCTCACTAAATATTCCTTTTCTATAACCATGTCGATACATTTCTGGAATCGAATATAATTCACCGAAATATAATCCATAAAATCTACTTTATATAAATTAAAAGTAGCAAATTACCTTTATTAGAGCAACAGTAGGCTTGAATCGATTACTCAGCAATTTCAAAACCTCAGAAATGAGAAGTTGATGCTCCAAAGATTTTCGTGCCTTCATAACTCTAACTATTGCAGCTTGGCATTCCCATTTTCGATCTTCTTCTACCGACGCTCGAGTTTTGTCATCCTCAATCTTGGCTTCATATCTCAAAGGGACGTTAATACTAACGCGAAGTTTTTTATTCTTGTAGTCTTTGAATAATTTTAAGGTAGAACTTCCCTCTAAGTGATCTTCGTGGTCACTCGTTTCTAACAGCTTCATGCGAAGAAATATTTGGATCATCTGTAGCCAGTAAAACATACTATATTAAAAGTAAATCAGTAGAAAACTGGTCGAAATTTTTACTATTTTAAGAAATTTACTTGAACCATCACATCCTTGTTCAACCCAGTTGCAAGCATCAACTCTTCGATTGTGTAAGAGTCATTTGCATTATACAAAAGCATTACAGCTGCTTGAAATGTCCAAGTTACGAAAGTATAGCGCTTCGAATACTCATTAGTTACAACTTCGGCTGTAGAACGATTATAAAGCCAGGTTAGTTTTCTTCCAGTGTGTTTGAGATTATAGTACTGAGAAAAGACGTTTATACTCGACTCAAACTGTTGGAACAAATTGTTATTAGTTGGCATTTGGCATATTAAAAGTATTAAGATCATAGTCAGAAGAACAAAATGTTAAAAACCAACTTCTTTTGGAAGAGAAAATTCTACTCCTGGAGTGAAAGGCCATGAGCCGGTTGACAAAACCAAAACATACAAGTCGATGGCCAAGGGCTCAGCAGGAAACGACTGAGAAGGTACCCATTGCTTGAAGTCTTCATTCATGTCTTTAGAAAGTCCTATATCCTGATATTTCATTTATAATTAATAAAATTGATGAAATTAGTTTTGGATACTTAAGATAATACTATTTACTGACCTGATACATTCGTTGAAGTTTAGACGTGTATTCGAAACCACAGGCTTGCTTCAATTTAGCTATCATCGATGACTCAGCATCATCACTTGTTGAAAGCTGCTGGACTAGACGATTGGCTAAAGTTTTACTATAGTACTTTTGGAAAACATCCTTATCTTCTATGTACTTAAAAACTGTCATCTAGAACAAATGCAAATTTCCTACAAACTCTACCTAGAAAATTGGTACTTATTTAAATCACTTACCGATTCATTCAATCCGTCTTCCAGTTCATCCTCGGTTGCATTTCTGCCCGACTTTTTTAGAATTAAATCACAATATCGGGCAAGAATTTCTGGAGACTTCTGTGAAGTATTTGCTATCCTGCAAAGAACATATATTTTTATATCCAGTTCAACAATATAATTCAGCATAATTCCATAACACAGAGCGACACAACACACAACATAAAAACTCACTCAGTTACATAATTTGCATTGATGTATTTTCCACATGCTTTATCCAATGCAGCAACAAATCCAGGGTCGGAGTTGAAAGACTTGTCCACCAAATTATGGTACTGGTTGTACACAGACATTATAGTTTTGACGTATTGCTTTGGATCCTACAGTAAACATTGTTTTTTTTATTCAATAATACATTTAAATTATTGTATGAAAAAGTGCAAACATTTACGTTCAAACAGGCTTGTCCATTTTGTCGAATTGCAAGTGCCCCTTCGGAGGCAATATGCTGTTCTAAAATCTCCTTCATGCTGCCGAATGAATTTTCCAATCTAGAGACAAGGCTATACAAACGCCCAAGGTCGACATGCTTATCGTCCCTAAGTAATGTAGGAAATTCCGTGTGAATGGCTTCTAACTGGTGCTCAACAAGTATCTATTATTGAAATAAAACTCGTATGCAACCTCTAATTAATATTGCAACCGTTGAAAGCTATAAATACAGAGTAGTAACTTACAACTTCACATTTTTTCTTAAGATTCGGCAGCGTCGATGCATGAAGGTAGAGATCAACACGCTTTTCTTCTTCCAACAATCGCAGCTCAGCCTTTCTCAGATAATCTGGAACTGAATTATTCTGTATGAAAAGGGTGGATTCTTTCATATAAAAATTTTCAGTCTCCTTCAGGAAAGGCTCTTCAAATTTCCTCATGTATATTCCCAGTTTTGTACTCTGATTCGAATTAAAAGTCGTCATGTTTTCATTTTGACCGTCAGAGCCAAGTTCCACATACGAAGCGATGACCTCTCGGATCAGCCTTTCGTTAATAATTTCTCCACTCCGATGACGCTCAATCATATTCAAAATCGTATTTGTAGCCTACCAAAAAAAATTGAAATATGTCACAAGTTGACATCCATTTTAATATGCTAGCAATTCAAAATTTCCAAACATTTCTTTGAAGTTTCTCAAAGAAAGTATCCTTCCACATATCCAAGCAGAGTTGATAGATCTGATAAACAGTCTCCTTCCCTTCTTCACACTCCCGTCGAACCCAATGTCTGCAACGTTACAGTTTATATATTAACTACAGAATGAGCTCACTTAATGTTTCAAAGATACATATAACTTACAAGCCATACCGATTCAAATAAGCACAAAATCCATTCATAACTTTCGAGCTGAATGTGTAATGTTCCCACTGGGCTTGGTAGAAGGACAACAAACCTTCCCCCATTTTGTCTGTTCCATCCTGAAGTAAATGAATAAAGGTAGTTCATAACTTTATGACTAAAAAATAAACTTTAAAGTTTAATACTGAAACCTTGCACAGATCCATAAGGTAGGTTTTGAGGAAGTCTTTTATTCTATTGTAGAGATCATGACCTATAAAGGTAGTATTGAACTTCGCATCAGATGAATTTTCATTTGCTGGTTTCTTTCTTGCCTTCCCAGTGCGGACAACTCGAGTTCCTTGTGAACCATTGCCTCCTTTCTCCATCACCGTGTTCGTGCAGAAGTTGTACACATACCTGAGAGGTTTGATCAGGTAAATAATTAAGTCATGTATTCTTTATTATTGGTTTTATGCTCTTTCAGCGTTACGAGTAGAGCTCCATGAAGCGGCGAGTGGTCATGGCGCGGTGGGCATAAACATCCTTAATCCCAAGCTCCAGTTCGTGCCAAATACTTTCAATATCTTGCTGTTCCGTTACCCCTGCCATCGCCAGGTACTTCTAGACAGTATGTAACCAAATGTGAGCCCTAATTAAAGAATATATAATATATTTTGAAAGCCAGAAATCTATAGATAACTGTTTCAGACTCATCCATTCACACGTCCGTTTCTTAGCTGCCATAGTCACCATTCACCAAGGCATAATGTAATATTAATATTTTTAATTATAATGAAAAGATAGCAATTTCTACAGGAGAGCCCAAGTCGTTTTCCTATTTATTTCAACGAATAAGCATTGCCCTACAAAGAGGGAATGCTGCTTCAATACTTGGAACATTGCCTTCATCGAAGAAATTGGATGAAGTTTTCTATATTTTATGATTTCATGTATTTCAAAGTTTCCATGTATTTTTAGCCCGAGCCAGGGCTTATGTGATCACCGTGTCTGTCTGTCTGTCTGTCCGTCTGTGTGTCTGTCATCCCGATAACTCCCGTCAAACATGTCCGATTGACTTGAAATTTCGTACACATGTACTTAGGGTCAATATAATGAATGAGTTCAAAGATGG
>JAQFYM010003350.1:0-18950 GCA_034694785.1 Agrenia bidenticulata | reverse complement strand
TAAAATGCAAACATAGTTTTAGATGTCTTCATAAAAAAAATATCGTTTTTTAACGATATGCCCGCATTACCTATAAAACATTATACTCAAATTGCTTTTTAATTATAATGTGTTAGGCAATATTATGTTTTGTTAATAAAAACGAAGAATTTAACGCATATTTTGTCAATAAAAAACACCTATCTCCGGTGGCTTACCCACGAAGGGGGGGGGGGGGGACAGATATGTACCCCCACCTCTTAAAATTAGTTTATACCTTTGAATTCATGGGGGTGGGGGGTCTTTTTTTTTGTGAAAATATTTTTTGTATTTTAAGAATCCAAATTAAACATACTAAAATAAATTTTCGTAGAAATTCATCATACCCCTTAGCCCTTTATGCCCCAACCATACCTTTACGTGTCTAAAATAATGCTTTAAAGCGTGATAACCCTATCGATCCCATCGTGGATGTTTTTGATCAATTTTTATCAATCTGTATAATTGACGTTCTCGGGGCTATAAGGGTTTAAACGTTTTAAAACAAGGATTTTAAGCCATCCTTTTGTAAAAAACACTGACTTATCTCTACAGTAAAATTTTCTGTTACGCCACTGCCTTACTCGTCAAAAACTGTCTTACATCATTTTTAAAATAGTATACTAGCGGATTTTACACATGTTTATAACGGCAAGGCACATTTTTTTGTTCCGTGTACCGGTTATACCTGCTTCTGATACCATGACATATAAAATGTTACTGCAAGCAAGAGAACGCTGTAGAAAGCACACATAGCGTGCAATGACGCATGTAATCTATCGGTTTTACATCGCACGGGTATTTCAAAAAACCCTTTTGGTAAATACACAACGGGAAAACGAAACATAACAAATCAACTTAAAGCATAGTATTAACAAGACTGGGTATTAAAAGTACAAAATTTGTTAACTGTACTATTAATGTTTTTGTATGCCTGGCTGACTAACTGACTTTAAGTATTGCAATAACATTAAAATCGTTGTATATTCGTTTGACCATATTAGGGGTTATTTATTCGTGTCTAAAAATAAAACATATACTTTTGTAATCTAACACAAAATTCGCGGTACTTTGCAAACACCATTGTTTGTTATACGTTTTTTAAGCAATAAAAGTTCGTTTAAGTATTGACAATGTAAACAACAGTTCAAAAAGGCATACGCCCGCTAAAACGTCACTCATGTTGACCCCATAAGTAAACAAATTGCAAGTGCTGTTGCGGATAAAAAACTTTTTTAATAAGTTTAAAAAAAAAAATCGAGGTCTTATTTCTATCCCTGTAAACGGGATTCTTTCGTACATAATTTCTTGTCTTGTAGTATAATTAAGGGTTGAATTGATTTTTTGGTTCTTTGGCAAAAATATTTTTTCTATAAATAAAAATCATTTAAAAATATAAACTAACGCATTTACTTAAGAAATTTATTCAAATTATAATTTTTTTATTTGCATGATTCTTTACATAATAAGTATATACTGAAATATTGCACGCATTGAAAAATGTCTTTTTTCGTTTCTTTATAGTTTAAAAAATAGATTTTTACAAAATGATTCTATACATTTTTACGGTAAGTTGCATGGCGACATTTTGGCATTATATAATTGCAACAGTAGTAAAATAAAAGCGCAAACTGTGGATATAAAAATACTGGAACTTCAACAAATTTCTTTGTTTTTTGCAGACAAACTCCCAAAAAATGTAAATGACAAAAACATGCATGGATGTTCTGCATTGCCAAACATGATCATAAATGTTTTAAAAAATAAACTGCTATATAAAGCAAAATGATTTGAATAAAAAGTAATACATTTTATGCAATTACTAATATTTTTTCGATTTTCTAAGTTTTGAGTAATTTTATCGTAATATAAAAACAAGATTGCGTAAGGTCTATTGAGATGGCGTTATACTAGCAGTTCGGTATAAATTTTATGCAACATGGTTTTATAATTTTTTTTTAGTTTTTTAAAAACTTTTTTCATCCTTTATATATTGCGCAAAAAAAAAATACCATATAAAAATTAGTGTCATCATGTAGCAAACACTTTTTATATATACATTAGAAAGAACTGACAGTTACAATTTATTTGCCTTTTATAATAGACTTTAGTTCATATACCGATTATTATTACGAAATCCTTATTATATTTTTTATTCAAAATTTTTAATTGTAATTACTTGATAAACGTTGATTTATAGGAAAAAAAATTCTGCCCCATTTATTTTAAAAAGCAAAACATTTAAATGGTAAAATGTACTCTAAAATCTAGTTTAAGGCAACTGGCATTAAACCAGTCGATGTTGTTATATTGCGCACACTTTTGCAAAAAAAGTTAACGGTAAGAAACGAGGCAGAATCAAGTCAATATTTTTGCCGGAGTTACAGAGGATCAATACAAAAAATAAAAAAAATAGCATTTCTTTTTTAATTCACGTTTTAAAAAAAATGTTTGATTATAAAAATTCATAAGTGGTTCATTTACAACAACAATAGTTTTTCGTCCTTTTGTTCTTAGTCGCTATCTGGCTTTATTGAAACGAACGGGTTCTATATGAAATGCTGCTTGTATGTTCAATAAAATACATCAAAAGGTCAATGCATTTGAACTCATGTATAATATTTTTTGTGTGGGTTTTTAGAAACAAAAAAAAATTAAAACTTCGCTTTTATACCCGATATGAAGATTCTTAAAAATCATGCGCTTAAAAATACATATAACTCAGTGGATTGTGTACTACGATAACGATATGTTATAAAACACTTTTTGCATTGGTGTAGCGAACTTATTAATTTTTTTAAAAATTAAAAGAACCCCATAAGAGAACCAAAATTTTTAAAAAACAATAAAAGCACAGACAAGATACACAAAAAATAACAAGGCCTTTTATAAACTCGTATTCGTGCACTAGATAGTATTTATTACCGTGAAACTTCTTAAACAAAGTATACAGGAAGTTTTCATAAGAAGGTATATAAAAAAGTCCTTTGATATGGGTAAAAAAAACAAATCACACAATAGAAAATCGAAAAACTCACCGTCAACTCAATTTAAAAAGACACGCTTAAAAAACAGTTTTCACTTGTTTTATTACATTCGCAAGATGATTTATTACTAAAAATGTATATTTGCAGCTTATTTTCCTATTCGTTTTTTTGTGTATGTATAAAAAGCAATCAAATATGTATATATGCTACATTTTTTTACAGTTTATACATAATCTGGTCACATATCTTGATATATATTAAAAGGTTTATTGTAAATTTTATAAATTACAAAAAAAAGGTTTTATATACTTTTTTTGGTCCGGGTAATTATACAAAACCCGTACATGGGTCGCGTCAGGTTTGGGGAAGTTTTGTCGGGGTAGGGCATTTAACACCTAGTTTAAAATAGTAATAATATATACAAATTATATCAAGAAAATGTGCTTGTTTTTAAAATTTGCAAAATGACTTTACACGATGTTGTAAAAAAATTTATTTAAGGTATGATTTTGTCTGTAAAGATATTCTGTGTAAGTCAAATCTTTATATATTATAAACATTATATCAGTGCAAGTACGATTAAGATACACAAATAATTACGTTGGTAATATATACTACTAACATGTTTAAACAGGTAAATTATACGTATTTGTCACTGGCTTAGACAGTAATTTTCTAGGTGACGGGTAGACTGTTTTTTTTGTAAAACAACGCTTAAAAACATAATTTTCAAAAAAAAATATGGTCATTCTGCATTTTTGAAAAAATCGAGTTTTTAATGAATTTAATTCGAATTTGTATTTTATAAAATTAAATGCACCGAAAAATACTCTCCTTACATTCAGGCGCAAAAAATTTTTTGGAAGGGGGGATTCGACCCCCCCTGCCCGCCACCCTTCTCCACACACCCCTTACCCCCTCTGCCTACACCTCTGCCTTATGTGTATATCGTACATTCTTTTAGCGGTACGAGCTATTAGAAACTATTAGTTTTTTACATATACCTGCGTGTCAAAAACACCACAAATAGTTACCTGGTAAAGTACTACAAAAAATTGGTGCAAATAAAAATAAACTGACTACTTACGGTCCTTATGCGATGTATTTTTTTGCACAAAAAAATAGATAAAAACAAAATAACGCAAAAATATTTTCTAAAAAGGATGACATACAGCCAAACTACGGTACTATGCGTTCGGAAAATATTGCCTTACTTTGATTTCAAAAAATTAGATACTGCAAAACGGGCAATCACCGTCTATTTTCTTTTTTATTATACACTGCAAAAAACAACACCCAAGGTGCAAAATGTATTTTATTTGTAAACGTTTAAAATTGAAATCTTATTTATATTAATAAAAATAGGGTTTAAAAAAAAAAACGGTATAAACAGAAAAACCTTAAAGATAAAATAAAATGAAATTTGTAGATGATGTAGTTATTTGCGTTGTTTTGCGGTTTTATTTGTTGTGATGGAATTATCAAAAAGCTTTATTTTACACAAAGTAAAAAATAACATATTGACGTTTAGATTTATGGCTGCTTTTAGTATGGTGATAATATATTATAGCTGGTATAACTGACTTTTTTTGTCTTATTAAAATGACGTGTTTATAATACAAAAACTTCCCTTACGTAGTTGTTTTATAAATCGTACATATAAATAAAAATAGAACGGTTTTTTTCATAATATGGGTACAAAAAATATGAAAATAGCACATTAAGTCAAAGCAAATGCAACAAAAACATGTAAAGCTATTAACAAAAAAAGGGGGTAACAATGTAAAACTATATTGTATTTTTTGCGCTTGTAAAACTATAAAAAACTTTTTACAAACAATATTTAAAATTTGTAAATTACCTTATTTTTAGTCTTTAAATCATTGCGCGCGTTTTTGCATGCGTCATAATTTATATTTTTGCTTCGTTGTTTTTCTTACTCCATTTTTTATACGAAAATAACACATAAAACACTATTTTACAAGTTAAAAGTTTACAAAAAGTAGCCTGGACTATTTTTGCATTTTACGAAGAGTGAAATTAAACAATCGTGTCGTTCGAGTAACCTCAAACTTTTTATTTAGTTCGTCTATCTTGTTCCATGGCTATTTACGTGTTATGGACATACAAACCCAATACTTGACCCATTATAATAAATTGCACAAACTGCTACTTTGACAATTTTTACACCCTAATTTTTTGCATATGTAATGTAAGAGATATCCCTCTGTTATTCTGATTGTGTATTTAAACGCGACAAAACTTTTTTTTTTTGTTTAATTAGGTTTTTTTTTTTATTTTTGTAATATGGTTTAGGTTTTTATTTGTTCTTTATTATGTTATCCCAATTTAGGATTCACAAATTTCAAATTTTTTATCATGTTAATTATAGTGTGAAACTAGTACATTTTTGTCTAAGGATGCCTATACAAACACAAATATATGGTTTATTGTTTTACAAAATTCTTGTATCGTGTCTGTTAGTCTAATTTTGAAATGTTTTACTATTTTTTAACGTTTGAAACATCTTTAAGAATTTTTCTACTATTTATGTGCTGATCATTCCACTGTTTACTTACTGTTGAGTTGTGTTCGCACCTAAATCTGCCAGCGGTACTGGCTGGCCAACTATTTGTAAGTTTTACATATATGAGGATTTTACGCAGTATAAAGGTTTTCTTAATTGTTTTCGGTTTACAACGCGCGCTATGACAACAATGAATATCTGTTTGAGCACCTGCGAATTTATTTATCAAGTGATGCATGTTTTTTTGGTACAAAGTTATTATACAAAAGTTCGTCAACTTTTTTTAACATTTTTGGCTGTTATACTATATTTCACTCTATTATCTGCACAAATATACGACAAATAAAACTATAATTGCAAATTTCACCTTTTATATTTGTTGTATTTGCTCTATTATACGTTCTTTGATCTTCCATCCCAAAAAGTACTAGACCTTTTTTCTGGCTAAGACTAAAAACATGCATTTTTTTCGTAAAATAATAACTTTTTAATATAATGTATACGCAATTTCCTTCTATTTTTTATTGCACTTTTGTAATTTTTTTGTTTATCACGTTTTCGCTGTAATCTAACATTTCAGTTTGTAAGGTACTCCTAAGACATACCAATATGTCTTCATAATAAGCTTTTAATTGTAAAAAAAACTTGGTATACATTTGGATATAGGATAACTTCGTTAGGCTACACGATTTACCATGCGTCGGTACAATCAAATAAAAGGTCGTTAAAAAATTAAAAAAGATAAAAATAAAGCGTCATATACTTTTTACTGTATATATTGCAAAGCGGTATGGCATGATCTATCCTACTGTATAGTTATTTTATTACAGATGAGCTAGGATATTACCCGACTATAAAGTTTAAGCCAATTTGGGCATCGAGTAATACACGTCATATAATTTCTGTATATCGTTTAAAAAATTTATAACTCTAAATTACTGTTTTAGCTAAAGTTACGTGTTTTTATGGTTGATAAAAAAATGCTTAATAATAAAATATGAAAGCTGAATGGTCAAAAAAACGTTGTAAGTTTACTATATATCAAAAAATTGAAATTTATACTGGGTGTCCACAATGTAACATAAACAACCGCATTTTTATATTTTAGTGACCTCTGTATTTCAAAAAAGGTCAATTCTTTAGGATTATAAACTTGTCACAAAATACTAAAGATGTAGTGTACATATGCCTATTATTTTTAAGTTTTCTTAATTACGTCAACGTGCATCTATGCTAAAATGTATTGCTACAGACACAGTCCAGAATCTTATCATGACATTGTGTCAATGAACAATTATAAAAAAATGAACCCTTATAAGAAGGCGATTATTGTGTATGGAAATAAAAGAACATATGGTTTTGCAGCTTTGTAGATAATAACTAAGTCAAAAATGATGAAAAGTCAAAAAATGATAACAATAAACTTAAAAAGTGTTTTTTTAATGCTTTTGCGAAGCATGATTCTCTTTTTGTATTCTTTTTATAAAATTTAATCATAAATAAATATGTTTTGGTAAGATTTTTAGTATGCACGTGTAACTCACTATGCAGTTACATAATAAGCCACAAGTAACATGCCATTTTAGAGATTTTTTGTTTGCTTTGTTTAAGGGATAAGCAAAGTTGTGCAAAAATAGTTTATTTAGACATGATAAATGCGTAAAATGTGCACCCATATTTTTAGTACATCTGTTAGCCATTGTTTAAAATACCGAATCATGCATCTATATGTCTTGATAGATGTCACGGCAGGCTTCTGTTATACGCATTCCTAGTTTCTTTTTCGAGTCAATCGGAGTCTGATAAAAACTTTTCGATAGATGTTTTTATAAGAATTAATCCAAGTGAAAAAGATTGATCGATGTAGCCGGCTTTACATAATCACCTTCTCACCCTATCCATCTGCCTGGAATTGTTCCATGAAAGTAATTTTTGGTTACAAGGGAAAAATGGCTACTGTGCAATCCTATTGCTAAATGCAACTTTTGTTTACGTATATCTGTAACATTTGCAAATACTATAGCGGATGCATTTATTTATACACAGCCATAGGTCCTCTTATGTCAAAAATACGGCCCGGGAAAGGGCCGGGCTAACGAATTTGGGGGCCCGGGGCAGTTTTTTTTTATGGGGGCACCTTTTTTTTAAGTAATTTTTTTCAAAATATGTGCTTTGATCAAGGCTTAATTTTAATATATTACTCGTAATACAGAGCATATTTTAAGAAATTTATATAACAACTGGAATATTTTTAAGAGTTGTATAAATCATGGTTCATTTTTTTACTATCGGGGTATGTTTTGTATTGGCCTATGCAAATTTGTTTGTAGAATTATAACACGATGCAAACTTTGCAATTTTTTGATCATATATTTTTAATGTTTTTTTTGTAAAAAAATAGACTTGGTTTCTTTTACGTTTTTTTTGCTAGGGATGAAACATTTTTTGTTACAAAATGCAAAGTTTTTTTTTATAGAAAAACCTAATTATTAACATAAGCTTAAATAAACCATAATATATATAATATGCTGATACAAATTAAAAAAATATATTAACTATAAATTCCAGAAAAAAAAGATTTTTTTTTTGGTTTCCTCTTACGAAAGAAACGACGAGTATGCATATCATTGTATAGCTTTTTACCGGTGTGGGTAGAAGAGCCAGAAAAAGCGAATCGGTGGGTGGGTGGTTCTTGCGGACAATTTCTTAAAACCATATACTTTTTAAGGTATTGTACTCTTACAACAAAAAAACATCTTGAGCATACGTATTATATATTAGCCGTTTTGCTAGTAGCTGTGCTTGCACAAATGACTGCATTATATGCATTTTTTACGTTTTACAGACTATTATACAATGCACACGCACGTATTTTGTACTTAGTTCTATTCCAGTATGTATTTCCTACCAGAGCTAAAAAAAACATTTTCGGAATTACACATGTTTGATAATACAGGGCAAGCATCAGAATCGTATTTTTTTGTTGTTAATATATATTGGTGTTGATTGTCGGAAACAGTTATTATTATAAAAAATTGTTTCGGAAGTGTAGCATTACATAATATACAATACCGGATAGATCTGTAAGGCTGCAAACGTGTCTAAATAAGTTTTCCCTATCTTAAAAAAGCAAACAATATAATAATTGTATTTTATGCTTGTCGAAATATATACCGTAAATACATCCTTTTTATGCTACACAAGGTTTGACATGTTTTTAGAGTCGTAATAAACCGTATACACATTATATTTTATAATATAAAATCACATACGCAAAAGGCATAAGATTACCTCCGCTTTTTATAATTTTTTGCAAAATTATAGATGTTATTTGCAAGATTATTTTTTATACAAAAATATTATAGTTTATATTGTTTGCTTACACATATTTACACTTTTGTGTTATTAAACGCTTTTGCATATTAATGGATAATAAATTAAAGCCAAATATTTTGATATCCAGATTAAAGTACACACACCATTTTCCTATGTAGGAGCCATTCGGAAAATTTTCCATTGGGATTTTTCAGGGCAAATTAAGGGGTAAAAAATTCCAATGGAAAAAAAAGTTAAATTGGAATTTTTTTTAGTGTCAAATATTGATTTTCCTATGGAAAAAAATAATAATAAATTTTCAATGGAAAATTTTCCGAATGTCCCCGTTAAAAGATTGTTAAAGTTACATTATAGAATCATTTTAAAAACACATAATACCAATCAAAATTTAAACATATAAAAATATTTTTGACTATCTTGCAAATTAAAATGCAGGTTTTTAATTTTTTATGACATATTACAAGGATTTTGTTTTTGTATACACGTTGGTAGAATTTGCTTTTTTTGTTTTGGGGCCCCTACGCCAGGGGCCCCGGGGCACTTGCCCCCATTGCCCCTTGTTAGTCCGCTCCTGCCCGGAAAGCCAGTTATAAATCATGCGTTTATAGATCATTACCTGTAATGTTTGGACTTTATGAGGCATTATCTAATGAGGATGATATAATGCCTATTTTCACTTGTTAATTATTAAATGTTGTTTCTATGAAGATAGATAAAAAACTTATGCAAAAAAAAAATTCTGCGTTGGGAATCCACCATCATAATGTTATTTAAAGGTATTCAACTGCATTCTGTAATTCTTGTGCAAGATTTGTTAGGGTATAGTGTTTAAAAAACCTTTGGTTTATACGAACGCATATTGGTTAGTCTTGTACGGTTTTGTACGGTTGTTATACTTAGATGTGTACTAGCTATAAATCATTTGGATTTTGATAGTCCTCTACCAGATAAATTATATGCACTAGCGTAAAAAAGTGTTATGTTAAAAATGACGCGTAAACGTTTTATAAATTGCCAAAAACATAATCAGGTGATGCAAATGCGACAAAAAACGCTAAATAGTATGTGGCAAAATGGTTTGGGTTATCCAGTAAAAATACGGTTGAATTCCACTGATGTCTGTAAAAAGGATCATCCGTATGATATATAAACCATTTTTCATTCTTTTAGGAAAAATGCATCTTATTTAAGGGTCAACTCAAACAAAAAAACGTACACTGTTCTGTTTAATTACGAATACACTGTATACTCCATATCTGTAAACATTGTTTATTGATCGCAAACAACAAATACTAATTACCATTTAAAAGTAATGTATATATATTTATGCTTTATATACAAAGCAAGCGTATCCAGTAATGTTTACGAACTTACAGATTTTATAACAAAGCTTAAATTTATGCGTTAAGTCGTAAGTAATTGTGTGTAGTTTAAAATAGTCTTAAGTTTTAAACCTTGGCCACCGTATTTTTTTGCAGTTTCTCTAAATACCATCATTTATAGTTTGCCTATCTTTTATCTTCTGTATACAAGTTTTAACATAAAAAGAAGTAAAGAATATATAATAGAAAATATGTATCAATTAAACTTAAAATATACTTAAGGCTATGATACCTTGATTCCCGAGAGCAATCATAAAGACAAATACGCAGAATAGCAAAAAATTTAAGTATTAGAAATTTACAAAAATTAACGTTTAAAACTTTTTTGGAAGAGTAGAATACATAAAATAACAATAAAAAACAATAGTGAAGTGTTTTTTTACGTTTATTAATGTGTTTTTTTTTATTTTGTGTATATTTTATGCATTAAATGACTTTTTTTAATAAAATCTATCAAAATGTTTTTTTACTTTGTTGTCTTTTTTTTGTCAATTTGCGTAAGTTCTTAACGAATTCCACTTTTTTATTTCTCATTTTGTTTCTATCCGCATCATCTGATTGGCGTTTTTTTTACGATACGAGTTGATGATCCCCGGGCCCCGAGGTACTCGGAGCCCGGAGAATTAACACAAAGCGTATTTGTCAGTACCCTGATGAGACATAAAAAGGCCTAGGGTCGTACGAGATGATAATTTGGTACAGATGACGCAACAAATATATAACAAAAATATAAATAAAAAGTCGTATCAAGAAGATATGATATATAAATAAATAAAATTGATCATTAGACCTTTGAAGTGCTTGTGGCAGCCTTTTTATGTTCTTTAGGGTTTTTTGGATACAAAATGCTTTGATGGTTTTATTTATCTATACTGATGCAAGATTCATTAACCGCAGGGAAAAGCTTACTTATTAGTAAAATTGAAAATAGTTCTTTTTTGTAAGATATTAAAATTTTCTAAATTTTTTTTAACTAGTTGGATTTTATTTTCTACCGTTGCAATTATTGCGCCATTCTCAGCGCACATGTTGTAGTTTTCGTTATTTTTGCGGCATCTACAGCTATATTTATGCAAATGACATCAACCGAATGCGAAAAATGCGTATTTGTTGTAAGTACACTACGAAAATGATGCTTCAATAATAGAATATGCCAAAAAAAAACGATGATCGGGTTTTTACATATCAACTCTATTTTGACGTACGTAGTTCATCAGTCTGTACATTACCAGGATATATTGTCAGCGTATTTGTATATTTTTTAACAAAAAATACGCAAAAACTGTAAAATTTTGTTTTCTAGTTTTAATTTAATTTTTGTTTCAAAATTTTCTATTATGAATGTAGACCGATCTAAAAAAATCCTAACCGTGTGTAAAAACGTTATGTAAAAGATTTTATCATATGTTATATGTGTAAATAAACCTAGATATAATACTAGCTACAGGGGTTGAAAACGGTTTATCTTGTATTGTTAGTACGTTGTAACCCAGGTCTACCCCGTCGGACCTCGGGACGTGTTTGCGGCATGTTCTATTGCATTTCCTATGAGTTATATCGCCAAAAAAAATGACGCAAAAAACTATCCATGGGTAAATGTACCCATAGCAGTGGCGTATCCAAAGGGGGGTTGAGGGGGTTAAAACCCCTTCGTAAAAAAAAATGCTTGCCCTGATTAAAGGGTAAAAAATTTTAGAAACAAAAATTTTTGCTCTAACCCCCCCGTAAAATACTTTTTAAATTTAAAAATAATATAAGAATTTTTTAAAAGAAGTTAATTTGTCGGAATACTAAATTATTATACTTTTTGACTCAACCTCCCCCCCCCCCGTTAAAAAAAATCCTGGATACGCCACTGACCCATAGGTAAGAAAAAACAGTATTTTTTTACAATCTATGGTGAATTTAGTCATGGGGTTTTATCTCCTTTTTATAATCGATACAAGCCTTTTTTTCATGGCCAATAAACTGGCTAAATAGTCACCAAAAAAATGAAAAATACAGTAAAATATGGATTAAAGTAGATAAACGCCAGAAAATACATATAAAGAAAATTGTGAATACACATTATTTTTTACTGATAGTAACAACTAACGCAAGACAGATCTGTATATTACACAGCAAAAGTATTAAATTTGTATAATTTGATTTTAAATACAATAAAAAAGTCAAAATAAAATATATCTTACAGCCTGATATGCATACTGGTTTATTGAAAATAAATATAATTATATTTAAAATACTTACGTGTCCATTTTTATTAACTTTTCAAATTTATCTTCTATTCATCCCTTTTAAATAATATTCGATTGGACAGATGAGTGAGCAAAAGCGCTTTTATTATTAAAAGGGACGTACGAGTATAGGAAATTATTCATCAAGCATAAATCTATTAGCGTACATAAAAAAAGCACTCGGCGAACCTAGTTACATAAGTAAATCATAAGCTTACAGGTTTACAGGCAAAGGAAAAGTATGACTTTTTGTGCAAGGTTCTATAAAAGCATGACTTTTGTAAAAGACCGCAAAGAGTGCGCAGTTAAGGTAAGTTTTTAAAAAAATATGCAAAAAAACTACAATGAGATCCTAACGATAACGCTTTTAGAAATTAGCGCGGAATCTTCCATAATAATTACAAATGTTATAAATATAGACTTATAGACAATAAGGACAAAAAATAACAACAGGTAATGACAATAGAAATACATTTTTCTAATAAAAAAACGACGTTAAGCTAAAAAATGAGATATATGCAAAGTATAAAATTGTGTCTTAATTATTGTAGGTATAACAGTAAAGCTATTTTAGCTAAAGAGAACACGTCAAACTAGGTCGTTGCAGCTCTAAAAAAAATGTAGAAAAAAAACGATGCCTTCGTTTAAAAAAATTAGTGCATTATATTAGAACAGCTACATTAATAAAAACTAAATATATATTAATTGGGTTTTTACCAATTTTATACTTTTATTTGCTAGTTTTTTCTATGAAATGTTTTTTCTTAGTTATTCTTAAATATTAAATTGTGAACGCAGCTTCTATTAAGTCCTATCTGCGTGTGAGTTTTTTTTATCACTATTTTTGCAAAATCATAAATCTTTTGTTTCTTCCTTTTAAAAGACCATAGATATTT
The DNA here is from genome assembly GCA_034694785.1 of Agrenia bidenticulata. NCBI lineage: Eukaryota > Metazoa > Arthropoda > Collembola > Entomobryomorpha > Isotomidae > Agrenia > Agrenia bidenticulata. The sequence goes on along the minus strand of JAQFYM010003350.1, from coordinate 5,570 downwards.
CAACAACAGTTCTTGGGCTAAAAAAAATAAAGTTGAAAACGCATTGCTCTTCTTTTAGAGTCCCTTGTATAGTCGCGTAAGTGCCTGACGCTGTGGGTAAGCGGCATCCCCAATACGGCAGACAGAAATTGGTAGTATATGCTGTGTGTGGAATAATAGATGTAATCGGCAAAAATATATGCGATATAGCTTGCACTTGTAAGTGCCACGGGAACATATCTTATCTTGCGTGAAGCATTTACAACAAACACAAAATTAAGGCATTAACCCTTTGCGTTTGTAAAACGTCTCGGTTAGTTTTTAGGTGCTTTGATCGCGGCATGAGTACCATCGTACGCTGCAATTTACCGTATAAACTAAAAATTTAGCCTGTATTCTTGTGACAAATAACTCATGTCGTCATAAAGTGGTAATCTACCACATTTTGTTTATTCTTGCGTGCAAAAAAAAGTATAACCTTTGCAACTATTCTATGACATGTTGTTTTCTTTGTGCCAATTTTTTAGGATACTTCTCTGTATGGTAAACACAAAGTTAAAAAAAAATGGGTACGTAATACTTTTACTATTTACCGCTTGGAAATCGTTTTTTTCAATATATGTGACACTTTAGTAGAAAAAATGTAAAGGCAATTTGCGGAAATAAAAAAGTTTGTTGAAGTTGTTGATCATCAAATATCGATTTCCAAAAAAACCAAAATTGAGAATATACATAGTTACGTTTTTTAAAGGTGATTTCTACTACCAACAAAGCTGTAAGTTTGAGTGTGAAATATCTCTCATCTCCTTCATTTTCATCTACAACATTTATGCGCTTGAATTATTTAACATAGGGGGTCTTAAAATTATTTGTGATAAAAACGAAAGATATAAAAGACAGCCATACATTTTTTTGACACGAATACATACTAAAAGTATAAATAGGTCAAAAAACAATGCCAGCCAAAACATATTGGAAAAAAGTTTTGGAACTATCTATCTAATTAATCATCTATATTTTATTTAAGAAAAGAATAGTTAAAACTGCTATGTATTGCATATTTATATCGAGTCTAATTTTTTTTTACGTTTGATAGTTTTATTTTAATTTTTCTTCCATAAAAAGGCGTAATAAAAATTACATATAGGTTACAGATAAAACGACTTTTACGCTCTACATATGGGGATAAAAAACTTATTTTTTACCTATGGGTAAAAATATCCATAGAAAAAAAATGATACATGCCTCGATTGACAAAAGTCTACCCAGCTAAAAACCGCTACGGGAAATGGCAACCCTAATCATCTTTAAACAATTGTGGCGGCATGATTTTTATGTTGGTAAAAAATTCACGGATAGTAAGAAAGGTCAAAAAAAGTGCATGTTAAAATACAGCAGGCACCACACCATACAGAAAAGGGACAGATTAGTGTTTATCGTATACCTCAAAGTATTTTAAAAGTTGTAAAGCAGGGAATTGCCAATATGAAAAAATAGAAATTATGGATTGGAATTACACGCAAAACAAATGGTGTATATTCTATATCTCTAAATGTTTTTTCTGTTTTAATGACGTGTATTGATGGCGTTCTGAAAATTTATTAAGTTAAAAAATATTTACATGAAAAAAGATATTTTAATCTGGTAGTTAAAACCCCGGTTGGATCATGTCTTTTAACTAAAACCGACTACTTTCAAAGTAAGCTAGTCATGTCACTCCTAGCAATGATGTTTTTTTTTACTTTCAAACGAAAATTTATAGCATTAAAGCGTCATTTTGGCGTGCAAAACATGATTTGAACACACATAAAATCTTACTTAAAAAAAGATATAACAAAAACTGGCTTGTGGAACCTAAAGTAAAATTCAAATTGGGAACTGTATAAAATACAAGCAAAGTCACCCTGGTCTGGTATAATATAATATATGGCCCATATTTTTTTATGTATGGGTGATTGGAAACCCAGGTTAAAAAAATAATGTTCTAAAACAATAAATAAATCAAAATAATTTGCTTAAAAAATAGCCATATTTAATATTTAAAAATTACACAGTAAAATACAGATTTCAAGTGCATACAAAATAATGCTTAATAAATGCAAGTACTATAATAAAAGATTTCAAAAAGAGATAACAACATACGAACGGCAGTAAAACAAAACAAAGTTGCATAATAACTATTCCAAGTTTTTTTTTTACTTGATAATATGCATAGAAGCATACTTTGAATAATAATTTTGCGTTCTTCGTTATTTTCTGTTATGCAAAACTAAATTTGCTTGTTGCAAAACAATGGAACAGCATATGTCAACTAGGATAAAATTATACACGCTTTTTTAAAAAATTTCCAACGACAAAAATTTTCATTGTACAACGCTTTCTAAGTAAAATTACGAAAAGCTGCAGCTTATGTACATCCGTATTACCAAACCAACAAAAATGTGATTATACTAAAAAATGCAGGCTTTAGGTTTGAAACTGCATATCACGTGTAGACAGGTGCTTACCTCTAAAATAAAACCATTTTATAGAACATGATGAGGCGAAGATACATTAGATCTGTTTAAGTTGTGTTAAGCCTAAATTTTTACACAATAATACTAAGCTTTTTTTTGTCAATTGTGACAAAGCCTAGGCAAAGAAAATATCACTCTTGTGTATGATATATTATTAACATAGTTGTTTTTTTTGGATGCCATCGCTTACCAATTATCTTAAATCGCACAATTTACATGTTCTTCTCATAAAATCTTTTGCATTTAAATCTGTTTGAGTTTATGTACACAAAAAAAAAGCAAAGGTGTTTTGCATTTGTATCTAGTATTTATATTTGGTATTTAATGCATACTTAATTGCAGTCAAAGACGAAAACGCTGCAAAATATACTAAGGCTGACACTGTATAAAAAGAGCACGGATTTTATTAAATGGCATTTTTACGTGTGGAAGTGGCAGGTGCAAATTTTTTATTTTTTTAACTGCGATTTCATGACAAAGTTCATATAAAGTCGCCTTTGATCAGCATTTGTACCAGAGCCCTGTAATCGACCGTAACCCTTTTTGACCGGTCCGCTTTATTTTTGGTTTGGTCTAGTCAATTTTTCGTCAAAAAAAAGTTTCTGGTTTAAAATAAGTTTTTAAACAGCAAAAAAAAAAAACTGACTTAGTAAATGTTTATAGTGCAAAAAAAAAGTAAAAGTTTTGAATGTTGTACTAATGTAAGCCATATTAGCAATATGGCGGTTGAAGACGACAGAATAGGGTGGAGGCTTTCGATTTCCGTAAGGCAGGTTAGTCTCATTGCATGAGACGCAGTAGATGGGATACAATAAATACACAACGCAAATTGCGTTGAATAGATCGCTCCAGCGATCAACAATTTTTCTCCGCAGGAACCTTAATTTGCAGCTATTATACCAAAAAGCCAGATTTTGCCTAGAATATAAAATGATTAATAGTAATAAAACAGGATTTCCAGAAAAAAATATGCTTTGAAATATAAATATTAAATCATTACTTTTGTTCAAAAATAAGTTCTTTTCTTCTTGTCTTTTCCTCCGCGATGAAACATTTACACCGGCGTGTGCTCACTATCCAACCGTTATTATTGTTCTTACAGATACTTTCTTTGCTCTTTTTTCGGTCGTATAACGTCTGCGATTTAAAACAGCCGTGCATTCGATACTAAGGTTTTTTGTAATTTAAAGTATAAGTTTACGGTAAAAACATATATTTGCGTACCATAATATCTATAAAGTATAACAGAAAACATAAACATACTTAATTTTTTTTTACATCAATGTTCCTCAACATAATAAAACGTGCAGTGTGTTGTTTAGCAAAACACGACTAATGCTCATGTTGTATATTTTAAAACGTTTTTTATACATTTTTAATGCTACATTTTATATTACAGTACTCATATTACACGAACTTAACATATTAAAATAGTTGTATAATATACGAATCCGAAAAAAGAGCAAATAAGCAATGACTTCAAATAAAATTTTCAAGTGTTTCTAATTAGTATAATGTAATACAAAAGGCATTTAAGAAATTTAAAGAATGTGTACTATGTTTATTTTTAAAACAAATAGTGTGACTGTCATATACCATATTTTTTTTGAAAAATGTGTTAGTTTATAATAGTATACTTTAAAAAAGGTTGCTTTATAGTTTATCATTCTTAAAAAATACTAATTACTATTAATTATAAAAACAATAAGTTAGAAAGATAATCAGATATTTTATTTCTTAATTTTATTATGCACGATGCAATCTATCTATGTTGTTTTAATATATATAAAATAACTGCTTGCATATAAATTGGAAAAAAAAAAAACATTACAAAAGTACACCGGCACATTTCCGTTACCATATGTACTATTAATACACTCGTAATACTACAAAAATTGCAATGTAATATGGTTTGGTCTTATGATGTATCAATACATCTCAGAAGACCCGCATTCGATAGCAGAACAAACAAAAACTTTAAACATGCCTTTTTTTGCGCCTATTCAAACATTTTATACGCGGTTTAGTTTTGGTACTAGAATCACCGTTGGGCCGGACCGTATAAAAATCCGCGGTCCGGTCCGGTTCGATCAATAAATCAGGAAAAAATAATAACGTTCCGGCAGAACGGACATTATTTGCAAACCGTACAGGGCTCTGTTTTGTACGCAATAAATTTGTGTCATAGAAAGAGTAAACAATCAAAAATGAAACAACAAAAACAAAGAACTATTAAGGCTTTATTTTTTATTGCAGCAGCCGGTCAGCCCGAACGTTCTTATATGTTTTTCATATTTGTTCAAATCAACACAGTAAAATTTTTTAAACACAAAAAAAATATATAGTTTGTTACAAAAAAAAATTGTTTTTTTAATGTTTTACGCGTTTAAGAACCTAGAAAAAAGAAAACTGTTATAAAAAGAGGTCTGGACCCCAACCCGCACAACAGTGCGCACCCAAAACTGACCCCCGGGTAATGTCGGTTTATAGCAGACCGTTTTTGCACGATTCGGGAAACCCGCAAACCCGTTTTCAAAAATTATTTTCAATTTTACGTTGGTTTTTATGTAAAAATTGCACAAATCTTGTTTTTATTGATTTTTTTTAGTTTTTTTTTACACTTACAATTAAGTACAAGCATTAAACCTATTCAAGTCAGCTATTGGGTTAAGAAATAAAAAATTTAAACAATACTTACATAAAAAAAAAGTAAAAAATGCTCTAATCAAATATCATAACTTTACAAATGTACATTTTTATAATACTGATACAGTGGCGTACCTGAAGGGGGCAGAATGACGGCTTCATAAAAAATTGCGCTCGAATTTGAATGGGGTTCGTAGCGAAAATTGTCCCCCCGTGGAAAATTGTCCCCCGTAAATTTGGGCCAGAATAAAATAAATGGCTTTAAAATAAAAATGGATATAAACTATCGAATAATCTATAAAATACAAGTAGAATCGGCTACTTACTTTTATGGACTTTTTTTTTGATGTTCGATTTTTTCTTATCCTTTCTTCTCTAGATCTCTTGCATTTCATGATCTATGATTTCATGAAGAGGAGAACAATGAAA
>JAQFYM010003349.1:0-18951 GCA_034694785.1 Agrenia bidenticulata | reverse complement strand
TCTATATCTTACTTGTCTCAAGAAAGTCGTTTTTCGATTCAGATCTCATCAATACCTTCGAGTGTTTAATACTCTTTCTCACAACCTTTACCGGCACCTCTTTTTGTCGGCGAGATCCGCAAGGGTTAAAGATGGATCCTTTTCATGCTGTTTAGCTATCGCACGCTTCTTTCGCAAGATTGCCGGGGTTCTTGGCTTTTTTCCTTTTTATTTTTGGATGTGTTTGTTTTACCCATATCACGGGCGAAAAATTAATTTGACTTAAAAATGCCATTATTATTAAATATGCCCATATTATTACATTATTTGAAGAGCATTTTTTGCTCATAAAGTGCCCTCAAAAAAGAGTTTATAAGGTAAAATAACGCAAATATGTCTATCAAGCTTTTTTTTTATTTAATTTTCTACTGTAAAGTTTCTGGTCATTTGCCCATATAATTAACGAAAATCGTGCCCATAAAATCTATCAGCACTGTATGTGATCTTGCGCGTTTTAGGAGTATATAAAAAATCACATGCATGCGATGTCGAAGCTGAAAGGGTTTATGTATGTTTGCTTATTTTCAATTTGTAATTTACGAGAAAGTATGCGTGATTATTTAGTCGGTGGAAAAAAAAGTAATGCCTTAATTGTTAATTATAACTCTTTAAACATGTTAAACGCAAATTTTCTTTTTTTCGATCATAAAAAAAATTTAAGGGCTAAAGTTTATTCAATCACAATTTTTGTATTTTATTTAAAGCGTAAAACACGTATAAAAATCAGGGGCTTCGATAATTAAATGGGAATTACCATTAATGGCCATACCATATATGCCATAAAGGCAAGGGGGGGTTTCCATATTTTTCCCAGCATTATTACCCATAATAGCACCATTTTAATTCGGGTAAAGTCTGGTTTTTCTACATTTAAGAACCCCATTTAAGGATTGGGTAACCTTCTAGCTGTTAGCAAAAAGTATACAAAAAAAATTTAGCATTGCTGAAATTTATTTTCATATTTCTAAAATGTTCAGTGTTTAAAAAAAAAGGAAAAAGCATAAATATAAAAATAATAAAACAAAATTTAAATTCTTTACAATATTTCCAATAACAGACCGTTTACTCAAATATGTTTCTGTGAAGTAAGCCTGTAACTATGGAAAGCAGAAATTCAAAAATATGTATAACTAGGCTCTGAAGTAGCAATATAAAAGAAAAAAAACACGGCAATTTATTGAACATTGTTAAATACATGGTTAAGTAATGCAAATATCCGCAAGTTACCACTAAAATGTTTTACAGCACTTTTTTTTACTGGGTAAAAAACAAATGAATCATTAAAAATAACTTTGTTGACAATGAAAATTGAATAAACTTATTAAACAATATAATAATATGTCAATATACATTTTTTTACCTTTTAAAATTTCTTTATTTTGTCCCTTGCTAGAGACGTATCCAAAATTAGACGAGGTTCCCAAATGCTCCCATATTGTTATTTTTTACTATTGACTTACAGAAAAAATAAAAAAATACCATTTTACATAATTTCGCGAAAAAACTTGAGCCATAATGGCCTTTATGGTAATTATGGCTCACGTTTTTACGATGCTCAAGCCATAATATGGCCATACAATAATCGAGGCCCTTGATAAATATACGCTTATGTAATGCTTTATAGTACAAAGCAATAATTTTATTTTAGTATATTAATGATTTTGTAGTTTTGGCCAAAATTGTTACTACTGTAATTTCCCATGTATTTTTCATAATCGTCATTAAAAGTGGAAATGAAACAATACGCCCTCATCATACGCCCATACATTGTTCGGGACTGCTGCTATAACACTTTTTTATGCCGTTCATAACTTACCCGTTTATCCTTTATTTTTTACATTTATTTTATATCTATATATTTAGAGCCTATAAAATGAAAAAAAAATTGTCGTGATAACATACCTTGACCTGAAATAAGCATACAAAAATACTTTGCAAGGATAAAAAAAACAAAAATGTCACAAAAATACCTTAGTAACAATACCAAGCGTTTATGCCCAGAATTACGCCTTTTTATGTTTTATCTAGGGTTGGGTCTTTTGATCGAAATTACAAAAATGGTTGATTACCGCAAGTTAATAACAAAAAATTTACATTATGCCGCTAAAATATACGTATAATTAACAATGAAAAATGTAAAAATAACATTTAGAATTGCTTATCTAAATATAGAAAAAAATACGGTATAGAGATATCGTTTTTGTATCCGTAAAAACATTCAGGCATAGTCATTGCTGCCCTGACGCAATACAGAAGTTTACATTCAACACTTTTTAATATCCTGAGGCTTTGTCTGTTTTTTACATACTAGTTCTCGGCATTTTCATAAGGTAAAAATATAAAAATTTAGGCATGTTAGGGTTTTCCATATGCCAATTTGTACCCGTTTGTAATAATTGCCAAAGCATATAGCGCTTATTTTTAATGCGCATGTTTTTTTTAATGCGCATTTTTTATAATGCGCATATTTTTTCAATGCGCATTTATTTTATATACTGTTCGGATGGCATATTTATTTAAAAAAAAACATATTTTTTTCTGATTGCATTTTTTAATATCCATCGATGCAGATTGTTTTTTTTTTGTTTCATACCCCATAAAAAAAATTGTGAGTAAGTGACATTTTACACATAAGAAAATGTGTTTCAAACTATAGAGTATCCAGTATGATATCCGAAGTTCACTGCTGTAGCAGTAAACAAGGCTCCGGGATCCGAAATGAGAGATCTAGCATGAGAAATTACTCCGAACATTTCCAAAAGTTATGTGATAACTACAGCAATCAAAATTTGTGCAAAAAATGCAATAATTGACATTTATTTTATACAAAAATGCAAAAAAATGTGATTATAATTTTTTGTGAACAATTTGATGCTTAAAAATACATAAAGCCTAAATGTAAGCTAATTTATGTGTCTATACGTGTAACATAACTATTTTTGATCATATCTAGTATTCGTTGTACATTTACGTCGGGTTTTTTTAAAAAAAAATGCATGAAAAAGATGCAATTAAAAGTAATAAACTGTTGTTTATAATACTTTTCCAGCATTTAAGCATATATAATGCATTTGACTTGCCCTAGTGATAACCAAATAGAAATACCTGCTATACCAATGCAAAAAGCATACATCACAGCTAAAAGGTTGTGGGTCGGCAGAAATTTGGCTGCCTATATTATATAACGATGAGTGGACTAATTAATAAAATCCAGTTGTGACAATAAATTGCATATTGGACACAGGCAAAAAATCTGCTTAATACTTTTAAAATGAGTGGTCGGATATAGAAAGGCAATATGACGAACACCAGCCAAAAATTTGAAATCAAAAATAAAAAGAAAGTGATGATCAAGTGCCGGCGAAAAAAAAGTATGATTGCAGAATTGGTTGATAATTATCAGGATAAAGATACGGGACCAAGAGAAAAGGTTCAGTAATCTTATTGTGCAGTTATTGGCGTGTATTAAACAATGGAAATTATATTATTAAAGTTCTATAAATTAGTATAATTAATTATTTTTTTTATATATTTCTATCGGTGGGATTTTCTAACATATTAAAACGTTTATCTATTATATAATTTACTCTTCAGCTGTATTAGGTAGAAAAAGTGAAATTATGTTGTAAATGATTCATGTGAAATGAAATACAGCGACAGATGCTTTGGTATTATCTATATAACTAGGAGTACGACAGTGGCTTACCCAGAAATATTTTTAGCCCAGGGCTTGTCAGTGTTTTTTGCAAAAAAAGGGTTAAAAACAAAAATTATGATGCGGAAAATCTTTATTAATTTTTTGTTTGAGATTTTTTAATTTTCTAATTTTTTTTTTCGGACTATTTCTTCAAAAAAATCTCACACAAAGACTCCCTTAAATTCAGGTGCAACTTTTTTTTCAGGGGGGGGGCGCTCTAGCGCACCCACTGAAATACAAAATCTTGTAAATCTTGCCTTTATTGCGCTTTATAGTTGCCTTTACGTTCATGCGTTGAGATGATATCATATTATTGTTTTTTTAATCTACTGACAAATTTACCTTGAATGGTGTGCAAAAATATGTCAATCCAGGATAGGTAGCATCCCTGATAACATAAAAACGCGACTTAAACTGGCTCCAACGTCATTCTTCCGGATAAAGTAGCTTTATTTTATGCATCGTTGCTGATTCCAGATTATTCGCCAAATATATATTTTAAAATATAACCGGCTTTCAAAACTGACTATAGCACGATACTATGCCACCCTACAGATGTGTATATTGGTTAGCATAGTTTTTTGACACGCAAATGGACAATTTAGTTTTATCTTTGGCCACCATAGACCCTCATAAATTACTTAATTCCTTTAATTTTCCTATAGGAATTAGAAGTGCAGCTTTTTGGTAGTCGCTTTATATGTATTTTACATAGCTTTTGACAACATTTAAGACGTTATATTTTTATGTTCAAACAGAATTTTGTTTGCCGTCCCATATTTCTCACTAAAAGACACAAAACCAATATTATACATGGCGGTATAAATGATCATGTAAATAAATTTAACAATTAAAAAAGTTTTGAGTAAATGACATAACTAGGAATACTTATGTGGGTTACTACATACAATCGCGATTCATATGTAGAGTATACTCCAACTGAACATCGTCTTAGAGTACAATCATGGTTTTATACCAAAATGTGCTGGTAATTGGTGTTCAAAACAGATTAAGTACTTAATATTACATTTATAGATTACAATGCAAAAAAAATGACAGCATTTTAAACCTATTATATGGGTTATTTACCTAGGGATTTAAAACCCCGGGGCCCGGGGTTTTACGAAAAAATGGACTTTTAAACAATCCCCGGGGCCCCGAAAAACTGGGTCGGGGTTAAAGAAAAATACACCCTATATTTTTTGTATATGGTGTAAGACCCGCTCTGATAATAATGGAAATAATGATGCAGACGAAAAATGGCCATCAAGAAACCAAATAATTTTAATGTCTAAAAAAAAGAATTATTAAAAAAATTACACTATTTACTACAGAAAAAAAATTTGTTTAAAAGGCTATTCTATTTTTTATAATATGATTTCAAAGAACAAGTAAATGATTCCGTACTTTTTTTAGCACATAATTATACGATTCGTAAAAAGCATATTTAATCGATGTTTACTTCATTATTATATTCATAAGAAAGGTTCTCACCCAAAAATGTCTTGGTCGTAGTATATTACATTTTTTGTTTAATTTCAAGTTATATTCTTTTTCTGATCCGCTCATTGATTTTTTTCTATATATAAAAGTTCTAATATGCTTATTTAATGCATATTGAAAATAAAAATGCTTTACTTTCATTTTAAAAATAATCAATGTAAAATTATGCAGGGCAACACAAATAGTTAATTTAAATCCTTAATGTTTATAAAAAATGCAAAGTTCTTACAATATTAACAATGCGGCTGAAATTTACAGTAAGAAATCAGAAAATTTACCCAAAATTTATCTTTTTATATTATGTGTTTTTTTGTTGTTATATAGATTTAATGTAAAGCCGCAAAATATGGCCCTTCCTGAAAATTATTGTATCGAGCGAGTATATCCCGAAAAACCGGTTGACTAGGAAATATTTTTCAGTTACTGTTAATTCTTCAAAAGCTCAAACATGATAGACCGACATCCAGTTTTAAAACAGATTTTTTTGTAAATTTTGTCCTATCGGTTTTATATTTGACATTTAAAATACCGAAAGCATTTTTTTCGTATTGGAACAAAATGTTAAACTGACAAAATGGTATAAAAATGCTTTTAATATTTGAACAATGCAAATTTAATAGTAGTATTTGTATTTTTTTATATTCCACAGTTTATGGTCAATAAACTTGGGTATAGTGCATGCAAAAGTGCAATATGTAAGATAAATATTAATTAAACGATACAAAGAAAAATTGTTCTTTTTTCATTTTTTTGTTCTTTTAAGTCATTATTTAACATAAACCTGACCGCCAATTTAAAAATTTACCATAGAAAATTAAGGACACAAATTTCAGATTAGATAGATATGTACCAAAATGGTTTTGGAAATCAAAATATTACTGTAAGTACAAAGAACTTGTTTTTTAAAAAAAAAACAGTATTATAGCATTGATATTGTGGTAAAATCCACTTTAAACTTGTTTTTAAGTGTAAACCAACAACGATATAAATAAAGAATTTGCTTATGAGCGTTCAAGCCTATTTTATAAATTCTGGCAATTAAAAATTTAAAATATAAAAATGATGTTGCTTGCGCATTGAAACACTGCAAAATTTAAGAAGTAAGCAAAAATAGGCATAACATGCACAAATAGCAAGTTATTCATATTGATTGGTGAAGTAGTCAAGATTTGTGCATGTAAAGAGTTATTCGATATAGTCACAGAATTATCCAGATAGATATGCTCTACTGTGTACATAAGTTCAATATAATTAAAAACATCATTTAGGAATGCAGCCGGTTTTCTGTTTATTTTTGTAGTTTTTTTATTTTTTATACGTTTAAAATCCTCAAGTTTGCTAATTTAAAGAGTTGTGTACACCGGACACGATATACATGGTTTGTATTATTTATTGTAATGTTTTATAACTTTTTAGCTATATCGAAGTTGCCCAAACAGGCTTATAGCAAGCCATATCCGAAGTTACGCAGGTAGGATGCAGACCATGTTATTAAGTAAAAGGGATACAGTTACAATTTTTAGCATATAACACTTAAAATTGGCCTCCAAACGAATAGTACCACGTGATAGGCTTATACGATGAAATCTTTTTATATAACAAAAAACAAAAGATACGAACTAAAAAAAAATTATAGAATACTCTAGAACTATTAACACCTGTTTTTATTAATAATCTGTTATTTACAAAATTTTTTTATTAGATGCTGGCTTTTTAATTTTTATATGTCATTTTCTTTTTTTTCTGAAAATTTGATCCCGGCGGGGTAGACCCCCTTTAAATCAGGCATAACCCCGGGGCCCTAGGGTTCTGAAAAATAGATTAATTACCCCTGGAGAAAATTAGCCCCCGGGGTAACCGTATCCCTATATTTACCATTTTGAAGGGTCAAAAAAAAGATTTTTTTTTGCTTTTAATATTTGAATCTGAACATAGAAAATATTTTTTGCATCAAGAAAATATTCTTTACGCATAAATTTAAGTACGCTAAAAATTAAATATCAAAAAAAATGCATACGCAAAATTCCGAACATGCGCTCAGTGTGCGAAATTTGCGCAATACAAGATAAGAGGGCCTGTTTTGCTTTTATTTTATGTATAAGATGCTTTTTAGACTCACTAGCATGTTTTTACTCAAATTGAAATCTTTTAGTATTAAAGAATTCTTTATGGAAATTGCTTTCGTCATACATATGTCTACTAAGCTTTATTATGCTGTAATATTGTAATTTAGTATTTCAATCTTTGATTCGTTAAAAACTTCACCCTTATGAGTGTTAGAATACAGTGTTTAAATACTACAAGCAATTTAAAATTATTACCAGATAAATAATTGGCCACTTATTTTGGAGCATGCAATAAGTTTATTTTCATGTTTATGTTCTGAAGACAATCCAACCCGATAATATAGCCGGATTTTACGGGTGTTAACCCGACCCAGAACCCGCTTTTTGATCTTTGACCCGGTGTGAAATCTTGCACCTTTAAAAAGTAAAATATAAATTTGTAAAAATTATAACATCAAAATATTTTGTTATTGGCTAATCACGTATAATATGTAAAAATCAATAATAAAATATTTAAAAAAAATTGTTTGGTGTAGTGCAAAGTGGTCATTTGACTTACTATGTTATACCATAACTATAATATGCTTGAAAATCGGTGTGTGATAACCTATTGTAAAATTTTATAAAAGTTACTTACCTGGTTAGTAAGCTCCCTAGCAAGTGCAAAAAAGTATTTTGAGAATGGAGTTAAAGTTACTCTACGTAAAACTGGTGGTACATATAAAAAGTATATGTTAATTTTTTTTCTCTTTTTATAAATTCATTCTGAAGAACATGTTATTTATGTTTATATTAAATAAAAATTCGGGATAAAATCAAAAAAAAAAGATCAACATCAATATCTATGCATTTTTACACAAAATATAACAAAAAAAAATACCAAAATTATAAGGAAACCATATATATTATTTTGTCATAATAAAAATATAAATATATTTTTTTCTGGTAAAGTATGACTCGCTCAAACATTATACGTGAGAAAAATATACAAAAATTAAAGAAAACTATGCGTATAACAAATTTTATCTGATAATATGCCAAAAACTAATATTTAAAAATCTTTTACCGTGTAAAAAGCAGACTTAAAAGTGTTTTATTATATGACACATGTTTTTTTCAAAGAAGCCCTGCAAATTTTTTATTTTATACAAAAAAGATATTAACTGCCCCAATAACACTATGGAGTATGTTGTTTTAGATCAATGATTCGTTTAATCATGCATGTACTTTTAATATTATATACTGCATATATAAGTTTTAAAACACAATGCAGAGGATGTATGTACATTCTTTTTACAATCCAGGTTTACTGCAAAATACGAAATATTTTAATGAAGTGAAATACAAATTATGTTCATGATTATTTTTCGATGATTTATAATTGAATGGTTAAGTAAATCATAAAATCCTCCATTTAAGCACTATTATATTATACACGTAGCATTAATGTATTACATTTGCATAATAAATTCATTTTACGTTATTATTTTGTAATATTACGCCAATACGAATTCGAAAAAAACGTATAAAATTATTGATTTATACTATAATATAATATTTTAAACACTTTAATGCAACTTTTTTGTCAGCACTGTCATATTTTCTATTTTTTAACTACCTAATTTTTTGATTGCAGAGAAAAATACTTAATAAACCTGAAATATACCTAAATACCATTGCAAAGTACGGCAAATCAAACACATTGCGATAAAAATACAATGTGAAAAATTTTACAATTTTTTTTGAGCATTATATTATATAAATTAGTTTATATTTGAGTAGGTAAAAAACATGCGTTTATATAAAAAAAAGGTTTCCTAATGTTTCTGTTAGAATTGCTTAATGCACAAAAGTTTTAAATAGATCAACAAAAAACCCATATAATAGAAAACAGTCGTAGTTTGCATAATAATTTATACAGCAGTCTTTATTTATACCAAAGTAGCAGATATAATTACAAATTTAACTAGAAAAATACACAAACATTATTTTTAACAAGATTCCTACTCGAAAAATGTCTTTGTCAAGACAAAATTTTTTATAATGCGTTTTAATTTAATAAAATTTTTTAACTAGTATCAAAAGTATAAGGCAAAAGTTTTTCCGAGGATTTTTAATATATTAACATTTTTTGAAAAAATATACAAAAAAACATGTTGTAAAAAATGCAATCTACATACATATGCACATACTTCAAGGGTATTTACCCTGTTGTGAATTAAGTTTATATTCTTTGTTGTATCTTTATTTTTAAAATTTGTAGATTTAATACTTTTCATTAATTTAATATATTAAATTTATAATTATGGCATTAATGCAAGCTCCGCCAATACAAAAACACGATCTTAGTACTTTTTAAATGCTTGCGGTAATTTTAGATGCAGTTTTCTTTTGTTTTATACTGTTACGATATTTTTTTCGTCGTTTAAAAGTTAATATATTAGATTTTCTTGGACACTGCTAATATATATTTTTTTTTGTATTTAAGAATAATTAAAAGTATTTACAATGTCTTTAATACTTTAATTACAAGGAAAAAATTCTAAGCATTACAGAACCCTTTTTAATAATATTTTTAAGTGTTGTCAATGAAATGCATTTCTGCTTATTGACGCGGATTTTAACTAAAAAATATAAAAAAATTACAAAAAGACATTTATAGCTATAAAGAAATCACAGTTGGACAAAGAAAAGCGTTTAATTGGCTTGCCTTTCATTTGACAAGTAAAACTAAAAAAAAAGATTTCTTGTTATTAAAATACTCTAAAAAACATTATTTTGTTATATTACACACTAATAGATTGCTCTATGCGATTACAAGAGTAAATTTTGTTACCTATAATTTTTGCTCACTAAACAGACATGATCTTAATTTATGTTTATATTTTAACTTTTTTGTTTACGAAAATGAATAGAGCATCTATGATCGTATCCATTATTTGCCTAATATTAAAGAAATTTATTCTGGTATAGTATCTATATAATTTTTTACATGGATTTAATCTTACAATGCTTCTTAATATTTCTTAATTCCCGTTTATTTGCACGTACGTTTGCAAATAGTATTTTATTATCCAAATTTTTTTTTGCGTATATAGCAAAAACAAAGTCCTTTTATAAATTTCTCTAAACCGGGACCTCTGCTTGTCTAAATTACACCGGGCGTATACAGACGTTGAAACGAAAACAAGCAGTCATTTTCTAAAGAAAATTAAGTATAATAGACAATTATACATTTTTTTTATTTTTTTTAAATTTTAAGAACACTTTTCTTTGGCCACAAAATCTAGCCTCTGATACATTACAAAAATATATAAGTATATTTTTTAAGCATTGAAGCGACATAAATTGCGAAATTTTACTACACAAAAATTTTTAAAAGCGTTTTTTTTTTATATAAAGAACAAGCTTATTTTTTTCGGTATTATAAAATTCAAAAAAAAACCTTGGGTAAACTGATCGAACCGACCTGGAACCCTTTAATGATGCGTGTACCCGGCCGGGTCGTGACAACTCCAATATTAATATTTTACTTACATTTTGGGGGTTTTAGAAAAAAGAAAAAATTGTGGCAATTAAAATCTAAATAAAAACCTACGCAGTTTTATATGCTCACCTAGTGATTTGCAAGTCTGCAATACCGACGATATTATGAAATTCGTGTCTTATCCTGGGATATCCCGGGATCGAGCCTTTCTGTATCCTATAAAAAAAGCATATTGTCAACACTAGTTAAAATATTTTATTGATTTGTATAATGGTTCAAATTGATCCACATTCTTTTTATAAACTCACGAAAGGTAGAAAAATATAAAGTAATATAATTATTTTTTTTTGTTATATTGAAAAACTGATAGTCAAAATATAATTGAATTCGTGTAATTACGCAATCATATAAACCAAAAATACCGCAATCACAGTTATCACGTGAGGGGGCGCCTGATTAATGGATTTCATTTTTGGGGCAAGAAGAATAAAGAGAGTGTTATAAAATGCAAAAAAAATATTTATGCGTCCTTAATTTTGAAAAAAAAATTCTAACAGTATAATTATTTTTGTTCAAATTTTCGTGTATTTTTAGAATGACGTGAGCTAAAGTTTGATCATACACAACAAAACAAAATTAATATCTATAAATGTTTTATGTTTTCTTTTATGTTGATCTTTTGATATTTTCTGGATTTATAATATTACTTGCCTTTGTAAAAAGAATCCTTTAAATCTGGCACCCTTACGCTCACTGAAACAGCTCTAATAACTTTATTTTACTTTACTTTTTAATTTTTTAATTGTTGTTATATTTGCATTAGTTTTTTTAACTGTAATTCTTTGTCGTTTTTTTAGTTTTTTAATTTTATTTTTTTCCCGACCCCGTCCCTCAATTCCAAATATCCCGGACACACCTTTTTCGGGTTCTTTATAATCCGGGAAGCCCGAAGATTTAAATTCCTAGCCCAACCCATGTTGTTAATATCCATTCACTAGTGTTTATCTTACAGCTATTATAACTTTTTATTTGGTAATTGCTAGCAAAAGATTATTTTATTTTAATGAGTTTACGGCGAATCAAGAGGCCACGTCTATAATTATCCATAACTAGTTCAAAAATTTTTCTTTATATTTCTTTAATAAGAATATGACATAACAAAAGCGTGTTTATTTATTACTCCTACTTAAACGCATTAAACGCATTAAACGCATTTTTTTTCCCTAAAATGACGCAAATATGCGTCATGAAAAAAAATGAAAATATTATCTCAAAAAAAAAGTATATATGAACAAACATCGCAAACCCTAGTAAATTTTAATCAAAATAGTTTTTATTTTGTAAAAATTTATAAGATTACCCTTCATTATTTTTTTTAGAAATTTCAATTTTATAAAAAATTTTTAAAATTTTTTAAAGAAAAAATTGTAAAAATCTAAACAACAACCATTAGAAACTACAATTTTGCAGCTTTTTGCCATGACGCGGTATGCGTCAATATTTAAGTGGGAGTTAATGAACGTTTTACCTACTTCAAATTACACTAAATATTGATTTTATAATTAATTCATTCAACATCAATTTTAATCCTATCATCATTGATCACAAGGGCTAGGAAAAATATGACAAAAAAGCATTTTTTTTGCTAAAAAAAGACCAAAGTATGCAAAAATATGAAAAACATAATTTTCCTAGGTGTATTGTTAATAAAAAAATATCTTCGCTAGTTGTTTTTTATACAACATCCAAAAAAAATATTTTTATAGATTAATTTGTAAAATCGTAATGTCAGATAAACGCATTCATTATTAGAATCAGGTAAAATTTAAAATACGCATTTTGACTATTTTAGTGTTGCACATTTATCCCTTTTCTTATTCTGTGTTTTTTTTTGATAACAAATAATTTGAAAATATGTACAAAATATGCGAAAATATATTAAGTCATAGGTATTGATACATTTTGAGCCCCCACCGTAAGTTCTGCACCCCTAGCTCAGGGCAATAAAAATAAAGAGTTTTTACTTTAGGTTTTTTTTTTCTTTGAAACCCCCAAAAATGACATCCAAAGAATTTTATTAACTCATTTGCCCCTCCGAAAAAAAAATGCATGTATCTCGGGTTTGGAGTAATACCTTTATGTCTTGATGCACCGTGTAATGTGGATGTGGTGGATTGAGGCGTTTGAGGGTGTATAACAGGAAGGATGGGGATAAAAGATATCGTTTAAGATGTGGGCGCTGCAAAAAAAACATAGCGCATTTATTGATATTTTTTAACACTAGAACAAATAGCCTTAACAAACAAAAGCTCTCAATTAAATGCATAATGAAGATTGCTTACATGTATTTGGAGAAAAAAACACATCGGCAAATCGTGTTAAGCTGCAATTTATAGAGTCACGCCACAATAGTAAATGGAGGAATTACATCTGCGAATGTATTACTAATGCAAGATTACATAGTCTAAAAGCTGGGGGCCAAGAATGTGAGGTCCAAGTGGATGAATCATTATTCCGTAAGGAAGAAGAAGTACAACAGAGGGTGAATGCTTTAAATAAACTTTATGCCTGAATCTACACAATAAAACTGCGTTGCGCGTAAGGAATTACGGAGAACGGGTGGAAGGTCCGTGGGTGGTGGGTCTCGTGGTTACAGGGACTAATGAAATGAGGATGGTTTATGTTCTGATATAACGAGAGCCACCCTGCACGGATTGATAAGAGCTCATATAAAGCCAGGGAAAAAAATAAGTAGTGATGGATGGAGGCCGTACAAAGGGCTGGAGGAATTTAACTGCAGCCATCAAATAGTTGTACATGATATCGATTTTTGTGGACCCATTAACAAAGGTTTACACTCAAGTATTGAATCTGCACAAGGTCACGCAAAGCTGAACATCATGTTCTAGCGTAAAGTTCAACAATGGCTTTACTCCAGTCCCACTTGGACGAATATTGTTTTAGAAGGCTAAATGGGGATTCCGTATTGAAGAATGGATGAAACGTTGCAATAACTATAATGATTAAACTAGTTTAACCGATTATTTATGTATCTTTCTTTTTTTTCATTATTTATTTTTGTTTTAAAGTTCTTTTATTCGAATCTTTATTTTGTATTTTTCTTGCCCTGAGCTAGAGGGGGCCCAGAACTTACGGTGGGGGTTCAAAGTATATCAATACCAAGTCATATTTTTCCTAGCCCTATTGATCACGCCAGAATTCTAAAAATTAATTCCAATTTCCTTAGAATCCAAATGGGAATAACAATCATTCCATTAGGAAATTATAGGAATGACAGAATGGTCACCATTCTTAACATAATTAAGTCCACACTCCTTTTTTAAAAATGCCGGAAGAATTTATAAAAATACGATGATCTATACTTTAAATTTTATTTATATTTTTAATTTGTCTATCCCCTTTTTCTTCTCCTATATAAAAAAAAAACTATAATTAACCCCAATAAAATGTCAGAAATCCAAACTAATGCCAGCGCATCAAAAGCTTTTATTATGAAAGTAGGGGCTCGATGTGACACAATTTTTTTCCTGACAATAATCCGGCGCATTTACGTGTTTGCTTTTCTTTTTGTTGGGTTAAAGTGCGCGGGCATATATAAGATTAATCTATTTGAGCATTTGTTGGATGAGTACAAACATGAATTATCATTTCCTCATTGTTCGTCGAGTGTGGATTTTAGGAAATATATTTATTCAAATACTAGGGTTGGGCTTATTCGTCGGTTTACCGAAACAAGTGAAACTGATATAATGAATGCATGGACACAAATTCTTGAATATCAAGAAAGCTTAAAGAAAGTGAATGAACTACTGAAATTACTAATAGATGATTGTTTTGGAGAAAAATGTTTCAATGAATTGAAAGATGAAATCATGATAAAACTTAGAGAAATATTTAATGAATATGGTGTTACAGAAGGAAAATATCAACATATTGACTTATTTGCTACGGAAACATCTGAAATATTGCTCGAGGTAGTAGAAGCTTTGAATATTTATAAGCTAGAATATAAAAATATGTTAGATGATCCTTTTAAGGATGATCCAGATAAGGTTAAAGAAGAACTTGAAACTATGACGAATATATTACGTAATAATAGCAAAGCAGAAAGTTTTAAACTAAACAATATTATAGATTTATTTACAGGTATGGGCCTTAAGGATATAGAAAATATTGTGGAAAAAATTCGGGGTATATTAGGGACATATGATGTTAGTAGGAAACATCTTTCAGATATCAAAATGCGGTGGATTAATATAATTGACGTGAAAAAATGCTGCGTTGAGATTGAGTATATTCAATATTCGGAGAATTTATTAACAATATTTTACGCGTGCTTTTCCTCTTAGCCTGCATTCTGGTTTTATTGAAGACCTAAATGCTAAAATTAAATCAGGGTTCGATGAACTTTTAGTGCATTATAAAGAAATTGAAATGAAAGTAAATAAAATTTTCGATGTCATTGAAAATTTAAGGAGTAGTCAACTTAAAGGCTTACTTAAAGTAGACAATGTGACAAATATAGATAATTTACTTAATGAACATTACATGAATTTGTTAAAAATGAATTATGGCAAATTAGATAAAGAAGAGCGAGATATTATAAAAAATGTTTTAACTTTGTTGTTGTGTAGTTTTTGCAGTAAAAAAAAAGTTTCTGAACATTTGAAAAGATTCTGTTCAGTTGATTATAAAGAATTATCCGTAATGAGGGTTGAAAGCTGTGGAAACATAAAAAATAAGATAAATGTTTTGATGTTAGACTTATGAACTTATGGTTTTTCTATTAAATAAATATTTAATTTAAAATACTATTAATAGGTATATGTCGTAGAACAAAATACGACAATCAATATAAAAGGAGAATCTAACCCCCAATCAATATTAACATCCAATAAAAATAAAGGGGAAGTAACCATAAGAACTCGTGATATTTAGCCAGCACGGAAATATGAGCGTAAGACACAATAAAAGTAACTATCATAACAATAAACAATTTTCTTTTATTAATAAACAAGCCGGCCACGGCAAGTTGAATTCAACCGCCAAAACTAACAACTATAATGCACAACCGATGCCTTACAATGTCGTTTATCATCAATTTACGACCTTTTTTGCTGGTGTCTAAGGACCATCCGTCAAAATTGAACGACTAATAGACGTTAACACCCCAAACAAAGAATGGGTGACTCTTTTCCGACTTATACACTCAGCAAACACTTGGACAGATGAGGAAGCAATACTCATGTTAAAGTTAATCCCTGATTCATCTTTACACGCAATCTTTGAAATTAAGCGCTCAATCAAACAGATACTCGATTTGCTACTGAGAAGATATTATAACGAAGAAAAATTCTCTATTTATAAAAAAACCTAAAAACAGCAAACAGTACCAAATCAAAAGATGTAACCACCTATTATGAGTATATTCAGATGAACGTTGAAAAGGCAAATCTATGCCTTAACAAAAATAACCAGCTCAATGAAAGAGAAATAACAAATTATTTCATAAACGGCCTTTCAAACGAGCAGAAAAGGCAGCTTACAACAGAAAACATAACAGAACCTGATCAAGCATACCTTTTCTTACAGAAACTATAAAACTTAAGCAGCTCAATAGTAAAATATTCCCCCAACAAAGCACCTTTAATTATAAAAATATAAGAACCCAACACGAGGTAAAAGAAACAAAACCTAGACAGAAATGGTGCCACTATCACAAAACAGACTACCACTCGTCAGAGGAATGCACTAAACTAAATCAATCAAAAACTCCAAATAATAATAATCCATCGTATCAAAATATGATAATCACTAAACCATATTCTAAATTAAGCAAAATTGAACTACAAGGAAAGATAAATGATATACCCGTAACATGC
The DNA here is from genome assembly GCA_034694785.1 of Agrenia bidenticulata. NCBI lineage: Eukaryota > Metazoa > Arthropoda > Collembola > Entomobryomorpha > Isotomidae > Agrenia > Agrenia bidenticulata. The sequence continues at coordinate 2,256 of JAQFYM010003349.1, read as the reverse complement.
TTTCTACATACATGTTCAGTGGAATCTTATATAAGCAGGGAAATGCAGGAAAAACTTCAGTTGAAAATTCATAACATCGTGAACCCAAAGCGAGTCGTATTCGCTAATAACCAGACACTTGTAATTGACAAACAAAGTAAATCAAACTTGAATTGGCACAGTTCCCAAATACCACCTATAACGTCGGCCTCCTCATTCTCCCTAATCTTCCTTGCGATATAAATCTGGGCATGAACTTCCTAACCGAACATAATGCAATTATTGATCTATCTGGGGATCTTTTAAGTCCAAATCATCGTGCATGTGAAATACTGGAAATTGGTACGGAATATTTAAGAAATCCAGAAAAGATTTTTTGCGACAAGAATATGATGATTTCATCTATGGAAGTATTAATCATAAAATCAACAAAATGGAACTTAAGAACCCAGAACTGGGAAAGATTGGAACACTCCAACACTGTATCAAACTTATAACGAACGATCCTATAAAATTCAACTCATACACTATCCCAGTAGCTTTTTATAATCCAGTGAAGCAAGAAATTATATAGTTGTTTAAACAAGGGGTAATGCAGAAGAGTAGTTCAAGGTATGCATCCCCTGCCTTTCCAATAAAGAAAAAGAATGAAGAAATAGGGCAAGTGGCGAACTATATAAAATTATACTCGATAACCATAAAAGATCTCTACCCATTTTCTAATATATGGGATCAATTGCTAGACCTACAAGATGCCAGGATAGTTTTCAGCTTAGACTATAACTCGGGTATTATCAAGTATCCGTAAAACCAGACGATACGCATAAACCTGCATTTTGTCTTCCCTTTGGTCATTTCGAGTTCACCTGCATGCAATTTGGTCTTACAAATGCTTCAAGAACCTTCCAAAAGGTCATGGACATATTATTTGGGCACCGTTCATATGCAAAAACATTTTTAGATGACCTTTTCATTTACAGTTAAGGTTTGAAAGAACACAATACACATTTAGAAACGATCTTTAAAATTTTAGAAAACAATAGGATAAGCATTAATTTTTCAAAAAGTATATTTGCACAAAGTAAAATTAAGTACTTAACTCATAAAATAAGTGAAGATCGAATAGAACCCGACACTTCAACATTGGAAAACTGGCCCAATGATTTTAAAGTCCCAACTAAAATGAAGGAATTAAGAAGGTTGATACGGGGACTGGCTTGGTTTCGCCCGTTCATAAGAAATTTATCTACTAGAATTGCGCCGCTTACTGATAAACTTAAAGGAAATAATAACTACATCAAATGGACTAAAAAGGAAACACTTATCGTAAAGGATATAATACATGAATTAAAGAAAGGGGTAAGACTTGGACATCCCGAACTAGGAAAAGACTTCACACTAATTATGGATGCTTCTGATATTGGTTGCAGTGCCATTCTGACACAAGATGAACAGCTAATAGGAATTTACAGTACTATGTTTCAAGATTCTGAAGTAAACTACACCACACCAGAAAAGGAACTCTTTGCAATAATTAAAGGCTTAGACCATTTTAGAAACATAAGATTCCAAGCAAAAATTCCCGTCAAAACCGACAATCAAAACCTCACTTCACTTAATAACAGCACGACGTTACGTCAAAAACCGATGGAAGTATATTTTATCTGAATATGATTTAGAAATTAGGCATATCAGTAAGAAGGATAACATAGGAGCAAATTTCTTCAGTCGTAATTTAATTATATCCAATGAATCATCCTTATTAAACACAATAATCAAGCACCAAAAACGCATGTCACAAGAAGAAATTTTCAACAATACTCCTTCACTTATGCCAGTTAAAATTTCAAAGTCAGTCACGGCTCTAGTTACATCATCACAATCTCAATACATGTACCACGCGACCTCGTTCAAGAGTTTATAGAATTTTTCCACGCACGAATGGTACACCCAGGAGCTACTGCTAGCTACAACACCATGAAACAGTTTTTCTTTTTTCCGAATATGAAACGCAGATTACAGGAATATATCAATAAGTGTCTATATGGCCTTCGAAACAAACAACATAGGACTAATCATGGACAACTTAGTGAATAAATAAGCTCACAAAAGGAATTGGAGATGGTATCATCGGACATCTTGGGGCCTATTCAAAGAGAAATAGATGAAAAGAAGTATTATGTGTTGGATGAGTCGGGCTTTGTCTCTTTCTTTTTAAAAACCATGATGAAGATTGAAATGTAGCTATTTATTTAAAATGTCAGCCTTTATATACTT
>JAQFYM010003348.1:0-18952 GCA_034694785.1 Agrenia bidenticulata | reverse complement strand
ACAGACAGACGGACAGACAGACGGACGGACAGACAGACAGACACGGTGATCACATAAGCCCTGGCTCGGGCTAAAAATCGAATTTTGATCGCATGTATAGGACAAAGGCTAGGTAGTCACTTTATATTTAACTTCATGCCGAGTCATATCACGAAAAGTTGAGCTAATAAAGCATGAACAATTCAGCAATTCAGAGAGGAATTCAGCAATGTTATAGTAATTGTTGGGACATTCTTGTTTTAAATAAAAGCAGGACCGCTAATAATTAATATGTTGATTTATCAATAGAATATAAAAATTAAATTTTGTTATAAAATATAACTCTTATAAAGTTCAAAATGATCAAAATCATACAATGCGTCATGCTATTATTTATCTGGATGCATGATGCATCAATACAATCAATGTAGCATTAATTATGCCTATAAACTGAACAGATATCTAAAATTGTTGATGACGGTGAATAAACTTATGATTAATTTATGATATCACAGAAAATATTTATAAACTCAATTCATATTGTTTATTTTTTTAATAGTTCCAGTGTATTCTTAATCAATCTACTTTATTTAGGTAGTACAACAAGATTAAAACTTTAAAAAAGAGAATCTCGTTGTTCAACCAAGCTAAACAAATTTTCTGATGGAAATGAAAAATGAATGAATCCTGTTTGCTGCAAGTGCTAAAAATTCTAGGGAAGAAAAAATTTGAAATATTATTATATGCATGGTATGCATAATTAAACTAGCTAATTTCAACTAAAAACACCTGGTAACATAAAAGAATTAAAATAGTTTGACATTCAATTGTTAGCAAGTTGTCTGCATTTGAAAACAACCTCAGGGTCAAAGTCAAAGCTCCCTCACATTCAGAAGCGTAGAAATACTAAATATTCTCTTACGTGTAAGGTCAAATAAATGGAGAACATCTGGAATTTACTGAACAATTACCAAGAATCAATCGATTTTGAATCGATAGACATAACAACTACGCGTATGGATTTTGGCTTGAAATTATTATTTTAATTATCCTCTCTTCTTTTTTTGTGTAGTTAAATGTTTGACGAAATGTGGTACTAATTCTCAGATTTAAATGAAAAATCGAAATACTCCTGTTAGCATAGCTCGACAGAGGACAAATAATAAATTACAATCACTATCTACAGTTAAATTATTTATAATTGTAGAATTTGAAAAAGTGGAATTCTATTATAATTCTGTGATGAAGACTCAGAAGTTTTCCATGTTACCACAATTTTTTCCGAACTCTTTTTTTGTTAAAATGAATTACTTTGTATCATAATACTCAAAAGTATGAAGCAATTAGAATATTTATAGCATAGCATTTGTGTGTATTGATATTTACAACAATCATGAGCACAGTGAAGATTATAACTATATCCTATCTGTCACACAAGGAAAGCCGTTGGGTATGAATGTCATAAATTTGCATAAGAATGCAAATTCTACATTTGGACAAGTGTTTCTCGCTGGTTTTCGTCGACCATCGACAACATTAAGCCTTCATAGATTCGACAGCCATTTAACCAGCATAAGCAGCGCTGTCAATACCAATTCCAAATTCCTGAGAATTATTTACTGCCCTTATTGTTTGTCCTATACTATTGGAGCAGCTGGATATGTTCATTATTGTTATCAAATAGATCAAGAGGAATGTAATTACTATAAATATGAAGCCTCACCATGCATCCTCAATATACTTAAATCTTCTACCGAGCTGGAAAGTGATATCTGTTTTTGGTAAAATTTCAACAATGTTTAAAATCGTTTGTGCGTTGACTTTAATTGCAGCCCAAGTGGTTGTGAGTCAGGTCTCCTATTCTCAGCGTGCGGTTTTATACGAAGGGTTAAACCAGCAAGGGGAGTTCATAATCATTCCTCAAACATATGCTCCTGATCTATCTCAGCAAAACTTTGCGAACCGAGCAAGATCTGTCTGCGTTACTGGAGCGTAAGTTATTGATACTTTTTGAACATTTGAACCACATTGATGTGTATCTTTGAATGGTTGTGGAATTTAACTTTGAAACTTATGTTGTGTGTTATAGATGGGCATTCTACGTGGAAAATAACTACAATACTGGATTAAATGCAGGAATGGAATATGTATTTGGAGCTAACGAATACTGTGTGAACCTCCGTACCATTGCAGGTAGTGTGAGGTCGGCTCGGTTTGTCGGAAGTCCTGCGGACTACAGAGCGGACACTATAACCTTCTTTGAGGATTCATACTTTCAAGGAGATGAGGAGTATACTTTCACTGATTTACCAAATCTTTCACTGCAAGGTAACCACAAGTCTTTGGTTATAACTGGAGCATCTGCATGGACTATTTATGATGGTCCAAGTTACGGAGGAAACTCAATTTGTCTCTACCCTCCACAATCAAATAATTTCACTCCATATTTCTTGTACGATCTGGCTACAGTTCAGGTTCCGTATGGGAGTGTTAAATCCGTTAGGAAAGGGTGTTATGGAAAACCAGCTAGTGAAAACAATGTCCAAGACTTTGCACGTGCTGGCTCCAATGATGGTCGCTGAGATAAAAAATTTCTAGGCTAATTCTGTTCCCAAGTAGGAAAAAACATCCTGAGCAGGAAATGCATTTGAGAAATGTAAATTATAAATTATACTCGGCTGCTTTGGCAGACTGCCCATTCATTAAATGTCATGCTGTTTTACAAAAAATTAAAAACTTTAATGTACGAAAAAAGTTATGGTTTTAGTTGATCACTGAAAATAAATTCCAGCTATTGGAAATAGCTATTGGAAATGGAAAAATGATTTAAAGAATCAACAACGACTATGAAAACTTAGCATTTCACTATAAATGCTACTGACTGGCTCAACTACAAGTATTGCAACCGATTTTTTTTTTAAAATTCCATGCATTCTTTCAATATCAATCAATCTGTATTTTGTCATCAAAATTTTTTATATCTCACGACGATTAAAATCCTTTAAAGAAGCATAAAATTGCGTAAAAAGTAATGCTGTACAACAATAAAATACATTTAATGTGCAAAAGTTGTTTTATTTTTCCCTAAAAATAAATTCCTAATTTCAATGGATGCGAGAATATACAGACCGTTCTCCTATTCATAATAATTTTAATACTCTCAATGGGAAAATGAGCTTTGAAAACTTTTCAATTCTTCCACCATTTCACTATAAATGCTTCCCACAGGCTCAACTTCAAGTATTGTAATCGCTTTTGTAACAACTTGACGCAGTTCTTCTATATCCACCAGTTTGTTGACATAGCTTGCTTCTCCCATTTCAAAGAGGGTGTACAGACAATTGGCCATAAAATAAAAAATCACACCTCGATAATAGCTGAATCCTGGACAAATCGTATTCACAACTTCCAAAATGTTCGTACAGTATCCGATTGTCCTTTTTATTAATTCCAAATTCTTATCGAAATTTAAACGGTTTACTACGCGGTGAGCTATATTATACTGTACTTCTACAGCGAGGTGATGGTGCATATGAAGTCGGTACGTTGTAACCATTTTCATTAACAGTGATTCCATGTTCTCGACACTATTTTCATGTTTTATTATCTCCTTCTGTAGGAAAGCCGTGAGAGATTGAATATCTTCATGGGATTCCGTAAACTCACAGAAATCGCTGCTACATTTCCAAACAGAGGAATAGTCCAACGAATCTACCGGGCTCACAAATCCTTTAGAACACTCGGGACATTTTCTAGACGAGAAAAATGTTCCACACTCCGTTGGGTCTCCGCAGCGTTTACAATTACAATCGAAAAACCACTCCTTCAAAGCCTTTCTTCTGGTTATTGTACCCTTCACTACCGGCACGTATTGCTGTGTGATACACTGACCTTTCCAAATGTCTGTGCATGCATATAAATTCATCCGAAGAGACAGATCTGGGTTCTCGTGAATTACTGATCGAGTATTTGGAATACAGTCATGATTAAGTAAACTCATGTTGCAGAATAGTGCAGTACAGGCCCTAAATACATTCATAAATAATTGATAATCAAGATCTGTGCATTTTCAGAGTAACACAACGAGATGTATGGAAAATGGAATAAAGATTTTGATACCGTTTTCGAGATCCAGTATTTAGAATATCAGCCGAGTATGAATTTATCCTGTTTATCCCAACTACGTAGTTGACGAAATCAAAATCATAATCCTGATGGCAATCTTCGGTAAGAAATCTGAAGAAAGATTTGGCAAGCTGGGCTTCTTCTTTACTATAATTTCTCGGTTCGATATGAGCCTCTAACTCCATCATCTTTCTAAATAAGTCGGGCTTGAGATTCTTGAGCAAAATTGCTCGGAGGAACTGGATGTATAAATAATACTGTGGCCGAGCACTTGCAATTATCTTATTTTTTCGAAATACCTTGCATTCGAAATCTGCATGTTGTGAGACCTTCTCACACTTCTTGCTACAAACTGGCCAGTGGCATTTGCTGCACGTGTAGGATGTATTTGTTCCTCGACAGCATCCAAGGCACGTAGGATACAAAGGCAAGGGTGATATGCTTTCCATATTTGGTCCAATTATCGCTGCGATCTCTGTGAAGATTAGGTCACCTTTAGAGATATCTTTGCTAGCAACCCAATACCGACCACATCCATCATCTGATTGGATTGTTGCAGGGAAGCAGTCGGATTGATGATGGGGTTGATGAGATTTACTATGCGAATCGCTGCAGTACGCGACCTTATCACATTTTGCACATAATTGGAGCACTTGGGAAGATCTTTTGCAATATTCACATTTATCCATGGTCCAGGCCTAACAGTTAAGGAATAATTTACGGTTCAAAATTCTAAGGCTAGTTGACAGCTTACATATTGAAAAATGGGGAGTTTTCTTGAGAGCTGAAATTTTTTATCCCACAAACGAGTTTCTATTTTTAGGTCATTCTAGCCTCACGAAGGAACAATGCAATGGATGGTAGAAAAAACAAATTATTCGGAATCAGTAACACTGTTAGATCTCGTTCCATGCACAAGTATAGAACGAGCAAACAGAATATAGATGAACTTCAGAGAAACTTCTCAGATTCAGATATTTCGGATTCTACTATTCCAAGTAGCTCCGAAATCAGAGGATCTTGAGGATTTTCAAACACTGAACGTAGTAAAAACAAGCAATGCTAAATTTAAATGAAAGGAGATTGATGGTAAAATGGATTATATAGAGAGACGATCTCGTAGCCAAAACATTGGTTCTTATATGAAGAGCAACATAGCAAATATAATGCATAAAAGCCCAATGGATGTTGTATATTACTGCAAATATTCAGTTCTTACAATCTGATTTTATTTATTACCAACGTAAGTTAAAGCACACTTACTTACATACTCCAATTCACGATTTCCTCATTGGCCACATAAAACTTATTCTGAGAGACCCAGAATCCATAAACCAAAACCAGTCTCTATCCGCTTTACCCACTTCCTGACATTCGCCGGTATATCCTTTTGGCCACTGAACACCTTGCTTGCAACGGATGAGTAAAGCACGAGATCTGCAACGGTTAATTCGCCTGCTAGGAATCCCTGCTTGGATTTTTTCAGTGCAGTTTCAACTATAGATATGACTTTAGTTTCATTCGCTTGGTCAAGAAGAGCATCCACTTTCACCAAAGTGTCCCAAGGCAGACCATCATAATTCAAACTAGATTCGACTACAGGGAGAAGTCTGCTAAGAAATCTAGCGATGTTTGCTTCGTTTTTAATGGTTGTAGATTGGACGGGAGTGACTATCATGTTGCATGCTTGAGCTGAAAATTAGGTTACAAATATATGAACTCAAATTCGAACTCAACTCAAACCTATAGACTTATCTTTTTAAAACAATGAAATTCAATATACTGATACTCACTATTCTTCCACACAATTGTGAATTTCACATTCGCATCGGGTTCAGCCTTCTCAAACGCTGCCAGCTGACCTCCCTTAATCGATCCCCTATAGGAGGAGTGAACATGCGAAGTTACGCTGACAATAGCATTACTATAACTACTTTCAAGTAGCCTGGCGAACAATAGCAGCGTATACGGTGGATTCGCTGGATTGGCGTGGATTACAATATCCTAAAGTATAATAAACGCAAATTAGACGACATTTTAACGACTGAAATATTTCAAGACAAACCAGTGCCTTACAATATTTTCCTCCGATAAAACATTCGTATTATTTTCCTGTGCGGAACAATCTGTTGCTGAGGCTGAGCCTTCTATACTTCCAACGCACTTTTCATGAATATTGAGTATCATGTCCCGTAACTTAGTTAGCTTTTCAATTATCTTGAGCTGCCGCAACTCAAGAGAATCCACCATGCCGTTTGTGGGAGGTGAAGATACATCCATGTCCGTGGAGGTCGAAGTTGTTGAAGAGGACTTAAGAGGGCCGCCGGGCTGCGTTAATGTCCCCCTATCCAGACAGAAACATAATAATTCAAAAACTCCATTTCAAAACCTTCTTTCATCCCATACTATTGAACGATTACCTTGAGGTACTCCCTGTGACAAGACAATGGGCCGAGTTGGATACAGAAGGTGACGGAGATTGGCCCTTGTTGATAGGGTCCATCCGGTACATACAATTTGGAAGCTGGACATCCTGAGGGATGCTGTATGGTCGCTTGACAGTGTACATACCTAAAACCCCCTCCTCTTTTACCCCATTTGGCAAACCGTTCATTCTTTCTCCTTCCTCTGTCACTCAGAATTTTGAAACAATTTGGCTAGCTCTCAAAAAATTACTCCGAATTTCGTCACAGTCCCATCAGCCGAATAAAATAACACAGATTGAAAACTGTCCGCAAGGAACTTAGTTGAAATTCATTTATCTTTTCCGGGCTTGTGTCTGCCATACGTCACTCTACTGGGGCAACCCAAGATTTATCTTCAAGAAATGCCCCACTGGGCCAGTTTTACTTAATTAAATAATAATCTCTTCTGCTAAGAGATTAATGATTTTAATGGTATGGAGCCATTGACAATATTATATCGTACTTTAGAGATTAAATTGTTGATTTCAATATCAAGATCACGATCACTGTACACGTCTCCCCCCTGGCGAAATGCCCATTCTAGATACATCTAAAACATGGTCTAACTTGCCAGAGGAAATGACATCTGGTTGACGTTGTCCCCAAGAAATCATGGCCTGAGCCCCCCCCTCATTTCGTTTGAAATATTTAGCCCCATCGTTATTTTCCCTGAGAAATGCTGTTACTTTTGTATGGTTATTATATTGCCTAGGTATAATGAGTTCATTGGCCTCACACCTCTCACTCTCAAAGGTGAAGTCCACTGGAAGAGGTGAAAAATCTTATCGTTAATTTATGGAAATTAAATTACAAGTTTATGAATTCTTATGACAGAGTTGTGCATAATTGTAGGCATTACTATGAATGAAGGATAAAAGTGGTATACACAGTCAGTGTTCAAAATTAGAATTCCAAATACCAACTAGGCAACTATCATGGCACTTCTCATAGCTTAAAAACCAATTAGTGAGCATACAGTATTAAATATTCCATAGAAGAACAACTTCATTCCACCCGAAGAATATGAAATATTATGGGAATTCCATATCCATGCGTGAATATTAACCCTCTAAATTAAGTAACCTCGTGCATTTAGTGATGCTAGTAGGGAAATGGAAATATTTAAACTTCACTTCAGTCAAAGGTTGGTAAATTAGTTTTATTTTGGTCATGCAATAAATACTATGTGTGCAGGGAGTTTTCAGTATTATTCTGAAGTGGATTTTTTCTAGACATGCAATCACTATCATCATCATGAGGACCTTTTCAAGTGTTTATTACTTACTACTGTGTCTTGTGCATTATGGATCTTCTTCAATCGAATATTCAAACATTGATTGCTACTATAAAACTTTTGATAACTCTAGTTTTGGCTTCAAAATAAATACGAAATCGATTGATTGTAAACCAGGCTACGCTCGTCTTCCTGAAGCAATCTTGGATGATCGCGCTGAAGGTCAACTGGAACATGAAGGTGCTGATAACCGCGTTTACTGCTGCCCGGAGGATGTAGATCATGAAGAACGACGTAAATTAATAATCATGATTATAAAAATCACTGATTAATAAAGATGTTTCATGAGGTTGTTTTTACTGGTGGCAGTGGGGCCGAGAAATACAGTCCTGTGGCCAAATGAATTGAAAGGTACCCTAACAAGAGCGTTTCTTGCGTGTCGAGTCTCTGAAATACCTGGACTTGATACGATTAGATTCCTACTGTACACACGGTGGGTATTTTTATTAGAATAGGTATGCACTTTTAGTTCAGAGATAAAAACTTTGCATGTGTCTCATTCTTAGAAAAACAATGGGTCTATTCGATTACCACGAAGTGTTTAGCGAAGATCAGTCAACATTGTCCAATGGGGGCTTTATTCCCGATGCACCTCTCAAAATCATCATACACGGATTTATGTCCAGCGCTTTCGTCGGCCCGGCCCCAGCTTTGCGAGCAGGTAATTGCCATTACAAAAAATCCACTTATTAGTCCAAGAAATATGTTTTCATTTTCATTTGGTAGCATACAACAGCCTTCCCGAGAGAATTAATATAATTGTAGTGCACTGGGAACCATTAGCCAACTTGGTCACGGCAAGCGGTGGAATATGCTACGATATTGCAGCAAAAAGTACAAAATTGGTTGGAAGAAAAACTGCCAGACTTATCGAATTCCTCGTGACGCACAACCATACATCCTTGGAAAATATCCACGTACTTGGCCACAGTCTTGGAAGTCACTGTGCCGGCTTTGTTGGAAAGTTTTTAAAAATTGGCAAGCTCGTTCGCATTACAGCATTTGATCCAGCAAGGCCGAGTTTTGATTCCTCAGATCCCTCAGAAAGGCTGGATTTTACCGACGCAGAATTTGTAGACGTTATTCACACTGCAACGAAGCAATGGAAACTTTTAGGAACTATTACGAATGGTTATTTCTCCTATTTTGGCCGCTTTTTAATGTGTCATTGAAATTCCAGTTTTTTCGTATGCTTTAATGTTCAAACTCAAAGTTCTTCATGGGGACTTGGAAAGGATGGTTATTTGGAGTGAAGATTTTTAGATCTTTCCTAGTTCAGCAACAAACTCTGATATTTAACTAGTCAATCCATTTTTATAATTTTTCTTCCGATTATCGATTCTGAAGTTTTCCTCCATGATCGATTGGGTATTTTTTCGATTTTACTACTAATTTCTGTCTCTTTGGTTTTGGTTTAGTCTCAAGATCACTATTAAGTTTGTCGCAATAAAAAAATTGTGTCGGATTTATGTCTATTGTTCATTCAGCCAATTTTATTAAGTGTAAGCCTTTTCCCTATTCGCGTTCATTATTAAGTCTTTTGGGTAAAGGCATTAAGAATTACAACTATTTTCGATGCAATGAATTATAATTGACCATATTTGATACTGCTTTTCGAAATGTGATTTGTTCAACAACTTTAAGATGTGTTTTTGGAATTTCTAACATGGAATAATGTATTGGCCAAAATAGGAATTATAACCAATCCTCGCTCGCTGTACCTTAGGATTTTTCCCATTTCCTGTCGGAATTCGGAGCCCTTTGGGTCACCGCGATTTTTATCCTAACAAAGGAACTCATCAACCCGGGTGCATTTTACAACTTCAGGTAAGCCCATAATTGGATATGACCTATCTGACAACGGAGCAAATCAATATTTCCACCATGAATTTAAACTTCGAATTCATTGTTGCTAAAATGTCCATTTATTTACCCACTGCAGTGAGAAACATGGTTGAGAACATTCTACTGGCCTAATTAAATATGGCTTTGAAATAGTAAATTGTAAAAAAAATCGTTATGTAGAATTTACAGACATAACTTAACTAAAAATTGAACAACTTCCTAAATATTGTTTAAAAGTTACAATCCATTCCATATTCAACATCTTTATTCGTAGTGCATTGAATTTGGCTTCCAAAATGATGGCCAAATTAAAAATAATCTGACATTTTAACTATACTCACAACTTTATCGGTGTAAGGTGGAAATATTGACATTGTCCCCCACCAGGAATGGCATATCAAATCCCTATTATTCCTGGCATAGGGATGCATTCAAGAAATTCTGGTAAACTATATTTCTGGATTTCTATAGTCCATCTTAATCTTACAGGACTCAATAATGAATACCATTTTTTTTAAATGTTTACAACACAAGGAGAGGCAACACAAGGAGAGTTAGACCCAATGATACTAGACTAGATATACAATCTAGTCAATTGTTTTTACAACCCCTCAGTTGTTTTATTTAGAAAAAATCTTATTCGTCATGGATGTCCCTTTAAAATGGATTTTTGGCTTTCTAGTACTTTTGAGTCCGGATATCTCCAAATATCTTTAAAAATTTATAGAGCAATATAAATGTGGAAATATATTGTTTTAACCGGAATTAATATGATTCTCCCCTATGCCAAGAATAAGTGTACAAATTTTGTCCTCTGCCCAAAGAAGCTTCCTGTGTTATGTAGTCATAGTCGAAGCTATGCTTATTATGCCGATAGCATCCGTTTCAAAAATACAAGAATATTTCTGGCCGAAGAATGCAAAGATTTGGAGCAACTAGAGAGTGGCTCGTGTGGAAATACCAGCGTCATTATGGGAGAATATACTCCAATTAAAAATGAGACGAGGAAGATTTATCTGGTAAAAACTAATTCAAAATCCCCTTTCCCTAAAGATCTTATTGTTTAATTGATATTCCTTGCATGTATTTGAGTTATTTGTATAGTGTTCATATCCCTGTCTATTAAGAGCAATTAAATAAATTCATGTCCAAGATTAGTTAAATTAAATCAGTATAAACGCATTAAATTTCTCATGGCCTACTATCTCAATATGAAAAACATAGTTTGCTACAAAGTACTAACACGCCTTATGATCTCACAATGTTAAACCCTTTGTATTGGAAACAATCATCCAAAGACGAACTAATTACACTACCACACTCTTCCCAAGAAGATCGAATTCCTTCTCAATCAGCCGGGTAAATTCGATGACTTCATCCTTAGACAGAAGAGAACTGTCTGCTACCACAGATATTCTTAAAGCCTCATTATAACTTAGAATATAGAATCCTATTCCTAAAGGGAATACATGAATACAAAGATTATTAACACTTATGAAACTCCACAAAAAAATTGATTTTAAAAAACTTGCCTGGCATCTCCAAAAGTCCACAAGCAAAGAAACAATCCAAAAACCGATGCCCCCCGATACTCACACAGCCGAATTCTGCAGGGAAGTTGGAAATCAGGACAGACGGTACTAAATTTTTTGCTAGGGGATTAATAAAAGATGAAAAGGTCGACCCTAACACGACAGCTAAGAAGTTATTAAAATAAGGAGAGGTCGATCGTTTTAATTTCTCATAAGACTGATGTAACTTCTTCATCCTCATCTCAGGGCTCAAGCCTTCATCCATAGGAAACTCAATAAAACCTTGTGTCCTTAAGAAATCAAAGGGTTTTAAGGATTTAGACGAAGTTAAGATAATATTTATTAGCAACATGCTTACATATGATTCCTAAGTTTGTCCGGATGTCCGGGCATTGGAAATGGACATACACATGTAATATTCTTTGGGATTTTCATTTCCTTTCTTACCATCATTGTTTTCATGGCAACAGCACACGCCGAAAAAACGACGCCAGTGAAACTCAACTCATTCTGCTTTTTGTAACTCTTGATAATTTTGATTGGAATGTAATTCGTTACAGCATGGACACCATGAGTTCTACGATTTCGGGGGACATGCCAATTTGTTCTAGGAAACGCTAACAAGCTATTCTCCGCGAATTCGTATACACTCCGTATGGGAAAGTATGCAGCTTGTATGATTTTTGCTACAACGCCGATATTCCGAGACGGAGGAACAATGGCTTTAGGGAGTACTTCTGGCTGATCAGAAAGTCCGTTGACTACTAACTTTAATATCGAAAATCCATCTGCGACAGAGTGATGAAATCTTAAGTACATGGTTGAATAAGGCCCAGACAACTCTCCAATGAGCCTTGTGTCCGATGGTATGTAATCATGAATGATGGTCACATCCCAAGGACTTTGTTTTCGAATAAATGGTTTTTTCAGTAACTCTTGTCGGATGTTACACAAGTCAAGGTCTGTGACGGGGTTACCAGGCACAGGGTTGTAACATGTAACATGGTTTGAAATATCGAAGTTCGTAACCTTTTTCCAAAATCGAAATCCGAACCAGTCCACAGGATACTGCATTAACTCGGGGTATCTCAAGTCTCCGTTGGGGAGTTTTTCTTTGAGAACTTTATCACAGTACAATTGGTTTACGGTTTTAATAGGCAGGTTTCCTTCCATAGTAATCGATATCAAAATAAGACATTCTGGAGACTCGTACATTCTATCACAAGAAAAATTGGTGCTGCGAGTTGTAAGGATCTTCCCTAAAGACGGTTGAACGTAGGGTGTGAGTTTGAGTACAATGAGTCTGAAAACGTAAATCGGTGTTAATATTACAATTGCAGTTGGAAAAATGAAGACAACTATAAAAATTGCTAATATAAGAGCTGCTAGTTTGAATCCAATCTTGGACAGAAGAGCAACACTTCGGGAAAATAACCATACTGACATTTTTATTTTGAAAATCTTATGTGATTTTTCTATAGACTTTTATTCTTAAACTCTTTAACTCTCTCTGATTTATGCATCAGACTGCATAAGCACAACTGATCGCTCCAGTGAATTACTTTGGCTGTGCTTTATGTATATGGACCATGTGTAACCGAATTACGAGGATGGAGATTGTCGGGTGAAGAACACGCAATCATTATTTATGAAGAACCGGTGTGAAAAATTCCATTATTAATCCCAATTTAAAATAATTCGCTCTCTTGATCTACTACAAATGAGAGTTCATTGATAAAACATTTTCCCACAGCAATTGAGCATACCGATATGTTAAGATATAGCCTTTTCCCTTAGATTTATTATTTTATTAACGATTGATATATGTATGTCGGGTTTCTTAGGTTTACTTTTCCAATGCCATTTTAGTCAAAATGGGGATCAGGACGATTTAAAAAAATCTTCTTAAGTAATTATAGAGTTCGTTAAATTTAAAGCTTGACTTTGCTATAGATATTTGTGTTTGTTGTCTTCGTCATCTGCCAACACTAACTGATAAAGTGGACAGTACCCGTTCAATTATCAACCAGTTTTAAATAGCACTAATAAATGATTATTACGAATAATAAAGATCGACTTAAATTTATAATTAGCATGGGCATAATGTGATTTAAAAATTTCCGATTTAGTTTCTACAGGATTCTAATTGTGTCTGAATTGAGACTGCATAATTAATTGTGGTGTATGTTCGTGATAATTTCGCCCCCACGTTTCATGAACGACCTTGCCGAGCCGAGCCTTGAATTTTGTTCAAGATATAGATTCAAGATATAGATTCAAGATTTTTATTCATTTCATAAATGATCTATACAAAAAATAATGCCCGTCCTTAATTAAAATAAAGTATCCACGTTACATTACAGTAATTATAATGATCGCCGCACCAATCTATTTGTGATTTATTGGAAACATATTTATGTTCAAACAAGTCATATGATAATCAAATATGATACAGTTGACAGTCTCAGAAATTATATAAATGGAAATAAAAAACACTCAAACCAATTATTGATAATTATTAGGAAATCTTTTAAAATATTTACGCATGTCAGGTTGAGATAATTGGTGTGTAGAAGAATTCTCCAGTTCATAAAGTCTCGTCGGGTGATATTGATATTCATCATTACTTCTCATAACTGAGGCTATCATTGGAATGTCTAGAAAAGTTTGAAGTTTCTGTTTTCGATACTCGACAAACATTTCCAGTTTCCCCGTATGCTTTTGGAACTTATTGATACATTTCTGAATGACACTCCGAAGGAACCGGGTCATCCTGTCGCCAGAGTTAGAGTTTCTATTCACCAACCTCCGTTGTGCCTCTTGATTTCGATATTCATGTTTTAAATTGCGCAATCGTTGCATGAATTCCATTTTTTGAGACCTCATGATCCTTAAAACTTCCATCTATTTAAAAAATGTATTATTTATTATTCAATTTGTTTTTATTTGTTATTCAACA
The DNA here is from genome assembly GCA_034694785.1 of Agrenia bidenticulata. NCBI lineage: Eukaryota > Metazoa > Arthropoda > Collembola > Entomobryomorpha > Isotomidae > Agrenia > Agrenia bidenticulata. The sequence continues at coordinate 4,753 of JAQFYM010003348.1, read as the reverse complement.
ACTCCATTTTTTCAAAGCAAAAATTTGAAGATGTTTACGGGATTGAATGATTCCCTTCCAGAAAAACCTCGTCCCTTTGGTCTTCGCTGCTGATGACGAGAAAACGGAAAACCTCTTGATTGTGACTTGCCCATCGAAAATTCATTATTTTGATATCGATTGTGTTGATTGCGAGAAACTGAGTGATAGTAATCTGCTGGATCGTGGACCGCTCTTGTCTGCATATATGATATGTTAACTGGCCTCTCACTCAAAACCGTTACAGTTGAAGTTGACCCTGGATTTAAAAAGCTAGGATAAACCAAACTGTCTAATTCTTGTCTCCGATGCGTAGAGTTTACTTGGGAAACCATTCCAGTCGAAGAGCACCAAAGGAACATTAAAATAGTTTTGTTAAGAATCTCCATTATAGTTTTCGAATAAAACAAAATAGATTAATTTATTCAATAATTATTTCCTGTTCCTCTTGTTCCATAAGAACAGGACGACACAATATTCAAGAGTGTACTAAACCATAGTAATGTCTAATGTCTATTACTAGATCTCAAGTTTCAGTAACCCTCACAATAGTTGCCATTGCATTTGACCTCAGCACAGTTTCAGGGGATGGAAAATTAATCGTTGTACCCCTTTGTCTTCATATGAGTCATCACCTAATGCTACGATACTAGTTTTATCCTTTATTTATCATTTTCTTTCAAAGCATCCTAGGAATAGTTGTGGCATAACAACTACATTTGAATAATTGAAACACCAACAATTCCACCTTGAACTTCCTCATGAATTCTCGTGGGAAAGCATTCGGCAAAAATCTAATTTCTCTGCCACCCAATTATTATCAACTATCCCTTTCAGCCAAGTGACCTACTTGTAAATATACAAGCTGCATAAAGTTATGTGCATAATTTTATGAAAAGAGGTCGTTTCTCAGAAGGTATTTGACTTGGGTTTTATAATTATTCCAACGTAACAATCCGTTATAGAATTGTAGCATTCGTTTTTTTAAAAATCCGGTTCAGAAAGGTATTAACAAAGGAAGGTTAATTATAGTGTATTACTTCTGCCTCATGTGAATAATGTTCATCCTTCAGTAACCACAATATACATACATTGATTATGTAGATAACTTTTTATCATCCCTAAGCGCGTGGCCTACTACAGGAAGAGGTTAGATCCACCTTCACAGCAAATGCATTTTAGATTCCTCCCCTTAATCAAGCTCCCCCTGAGAATACAATTGTGAGAAAACAGCTTAAGATTAGAGTTGTTAGGACTTTGAAAGTGGTTAAATGTTTAACTTCATGGATAAATAAATATTATAAATATTTATAATCCAGACAGTTTAAGCTAAGGATTCCGTTGGTCTTGCCTGTAGGGTACTGATATCATAAACGATTCTTGTATAATTCATACGTGCATCAAGCGATCCATGTTATATTTTAAAATGAAAAATCAACTGATCCGAACAATACATGCAAAGTGCGTTATACGATCCATGTACATTCATTTCCAATCTTTTTGGCATGGCTTCTGAAACGATTGGTTACAGACGAACATGACACAGAAGTGAAAAAGTTATACGAGTTAATTACTGACGAAGAAACGCTTTAGACATAAATATCGTACATATAACAAAACTGGTAAAGAGATTCTTCCATGAGACTCAAGACTCAACCCTAACTCCACCATTCAGATTTAGTTTGACCCACACAGCCCATACTTTAGCCCGTTCTCAAAATATTGAGAACTAATTATTTCTTAAATTTCTTGAAGATGAATTAAAATGAATTAAATAATTCAAGGGTTTACAAATAGTAAAAATAAGAAAATTAGTATTTGATCAGTTAAAAATGTTCCGAACGTTTAAAGTTATAACTTCATGGCACGGATCAGCATAAATTGTACGGATAGCTTATGACAAAGCCCCTGGTAAATCTCCACTAACTTGGTAGAAATTTGGTTTCCAAATATTGAAAAGCCTAATACTGACTGTAGCATAATTTTCTTAGACTTTTAGGATATTGTACAAGCTAACTTAGATGTAAATGAGTTCTGGAATAAGCTAATTAGCCTAACGATCATTACTAAACAGAATTGATTTAACGGATCTTCTCCATTAAATTAAGATTTTGATTCATACCAAAGCAGGAGAAAATAGTACAGCGGTTATAAAAGACTTTCCTAATTCATTATTTCCTGATCCATAATTTCGGTTAGTGCGAGCCATGCGTATGGCAATCGATAACTGTAGTCCGAATCATGTAAATATAGAAAATAAAAAAGCAATATAATCGTTAATGTTTCCAGGATTTATATATATTCTTTATAGTAATTACTTTAGAAAACCCCAAAAACTTTGAAGCATATTATAAACGTATTTTGTAAATGTTAATATTAAAATAATCACAGCGTATGAAGAAAAGTACGAGTAAAATTACACGGTTGACGGTAATGTCCTTTAGCCCTTTACGATTAGGACATTGAGGAAGATTGTCTTGTAGAATTTTCTTTGTTTTGTAATTTATTGGATGTATGTTCGCCATTTCTCATGAATGAGGCCACCATAGGAATGTCTAGAAAATATTGAAGTTGTGTTTTCCTAAGCTGGACGAACATTTCCAACTTTGCCGTATGCTTTTGGAACTTGTTGACACCTCGTTGAATGACACTGCGAATGACCCGAGTAATCATGTCGCTAGAGTTGGAGTTAGCAACGGCCAACCTTCGTTCTGTCTCTTGAGTTTGGAAATTATATTTTAAATCCCGTAATCGTTGCATGAATTCCATTTTTTGAGATACCATGTTTCTCAAAATTGCCATCTGTATTTAAATTTTAACCCATACTGTCAACAACTCGTGTGAAAGTCTATAAATAAAAAAAAACTGAAATGGTTACCGGATTGATGGAACCCAATTGGAGAAAACCTTCACTCTTTTGCTGATCACGAAGATCTCCCATCGGAGATTCGTAACTGTTGCGGGCAACGGAATGGTTGTAATGTGCTTGATTTTGGATCGTGTTTTTTCCTGGTAGCATAAAACTCTGTCCCTTAATAACTGATTTATTGGAACTGTTCAACGTTGAATTGAAAATATTGGAATCCAAACCGGGTAATTCTTGAGCCTGCATAGCAGAACTGACGACAGTAATCATTCCAGTACAGGAGCACAGTACTAAAATAAACAGGTTTTTTTGATGAATTTCCATTGCGTAGCAAAGTATTTTTGTATCACCGAATTCTATGAAGCTTCTTACTTCCAACAATGTAGCAAGCGATAATAGTTCATCAGTTATTGAATCAGGCTACTTAAGGTAAAGTTTTATAAAAATAGGATTGTAATAGTCGCATGTGACCTCAACACCGTTTCAGGTGATGGCAGAAATCATTTTTGAAAACAAATTTTTTGATTTTAATAGCCGCAACACTTGATGCATCACGTAATGTTTTGTTTTCAGTTGTTGAGGTAAGTTGAATTAAAATAATCACGTCCGAAACACAATAAATCACACCTTGAACTTCGCGATAAAATATTGTATGGGAAAGTCTTCCGTAAAAATCAAGTCGGCTACTTTTGTATCATGTATGAGTGCAGGGCATATGCTATTAACACCAATTTCTTTCAATTCACTGTCTTAATTGAAAATGTCAAGCATTCATGTGATATGGGCTATCACGATATTACATTTTTATTTTTTTATTTTGTATAATTAGGTATTTATTTTATTATTATGTTTCACACTCATTATTGGGTATTTAGGTATTTAGGATAACCTCTTATCATGCACAGCTCGTGACTTTTAGAATTCAATAAGTGCAACTAGAAGCCAAATAGATACTAGAATGTTTACTAGGTAAATCTATGCACTCTAACGAATTATAATTGTTATGTGATGTTATATATAATTATTGTAATTTAGCATCTACTTTAGCCTATTTTAAATTAAAAATCATCACTAATCCATTGCACAAAAACATCTAGAGAGGATTTTGCTTCTGAAAGTTGCTTTAATCATGAAATGACCTTAATATGGAAACCCTCAAGCTTATTTTGATAATTCACCCAAGTAACAATTAATATTTTATAAATAACTAAAGCGTTTTTTATGCAATATACTGTTGATTTACAGTTCAAGGAAAACTCCAAGAGGCTCAAAAGTTTCCATTCATGATTAAGAAATATTTTAGTTCAGAAACTGTAAGCGTAGTGGATATTTCTTAGATTGTTCCAGATGCCTCGGACTTTCTCTGTAAAATGGATCTCCCAACTTCAGCGAAAGCTCTGTCCTGCCTGCGACAATATATTGAATACAGAGCATGATTCAATAAAAATAATATAAGGAAAGATGCCATACCAACGTTTACGAATAAATTTGATGCAGTAGACTTTTTTGTACTAGTTACTGATTTCCGATCTCTCCAAAGTCGAGTGATGAAGTACAAAGGTTCCACAAGGCTCATAACACTAACTCCAAGAAAAAGTCCCACAATTCCCCCAATCGCCGCTACATATAGAATAGTATACATTATATGATCTATGTATCTCTATAGATTGAAACGTTAAAGAACTGTGTTAAAACAAGTTTTCAAACCAAATAGGTCGTTGAATCCAAAAATATTCTTTCGAACTTTTGAGTATACCGTATCCGAGCCAAAGAATACATGGACAATGGAAACACCTTTTCCAGCCCTATACAAAAATATAAATGAATTATCAAAGGCAGCCATTAACCTGAGAAATAATTTTCTTAAAA